>JAPYYW010000358.1:0-59901 GCA_030522545.1 Cremastinae sp. A BG-2022a | reverse complement strand
AGAGCGCGGAGCGTCCGCTTAGTGGGGGTACCATATATATAGACAAAAATCTTCCCCTTGGGGGCTTTACCGTTCTTATTGAGAGGTCGTACTGTAATTACAGTTTTAAAAAAGAAATGAATTTTAAAATTTTTGCAGAGAATTTGAAAAGAAGACAAAAATTAATTAATTAATTAAATTATATTGAAACTTCAATAAGAAAATTCTTCATTAAAATACATAACATTTAATTTTTCATGTTATTTGTTTAGTCGTGTGAGAAAAAATTTAGCAATTGTCGTTTCTCTGTTTAGAATACGGGAAAATGAGCTTCGTACCGCGATTCGTTAAGATAGACGTATAATTTCCTGTGTAAGCTTCAAATTGAACGGGTATTGAATGTCTGCGAAGTCGAGAGGAAGGAACGACATGGGACGAGAGACGCGGTTCTCGAATTGCGAGAGTGTAACCGGCCTCGGCGTGGCCGCGAGCGGTGGAAGGATGAGGAAGCTCATTAACGGGAGCTTTGCTTCGTCTCTCTCGCGCCGATGTAACGTCGATGAGCGCGAACGGGCGTCGGAAAACGACGAAAATCGAGAAAAGTGGAGAAAAGGAGACGCGAGGACGAGAATCCGCAGAATTTCTTAGAAATTCACGAGAAGCCTCGACGCCGGGTCGTAACCAATCCGAATTTCGCTTATTTACATAAGTAGAAAAGATAAGAGTCACCCTAATGGCGTCAAGGTTAATTTTCACCCTCACCGAAGCTCTCGACAAATTTTCATTCTCCTCGATTTCTTCTTCATCACAAATTATTAGCGATCTCGTTTCCAGTAGTCTTTTATATCAACGACATTTCATAAAACTCTTCCGATACTAAATTTCAATAAAAACAAGCAAAAATATCCAAATATATAAAATAAAAATTAGAGGAAAAATAATCCGTGTAAATTTGGGCCAAAGAGACTGTAAATGCAGAGTTTTCATTACAACTATTTAAAAATTAAATTTAATAATAAATCTAAATTAAGAGAATGCTCAATTTCATACATTTTTTCATATGATATATTTGCTGTTTTTCAGAGGAACAATCTTTTCTAATTCATATTTTAAAAAATTGGAAATGACTTTGAACGATTACAAAAGTTGTTAACCACAGTGGACTGCCGATTGACTCATCGATAAATATTACTTATACAGTTCGGTGACACCGGATATTTCTTTGCTTTGATATCATTAATATGATCCCCCTAGGAACATATTATATCACAAATTCATAGTATATTCTAGTGTCTGTATGTGTTAATTGCACAATTGAACATATATTCTTTCTACACGAAACAAAATTAGTGTTTTAGATTATTTATTTTTTCTGAAACAGTTCGGTAATCCCCATGTAAACGTTGTGCTTATTGGATAGCTAATTTTATATCCCATCGAATTGACACTCTTTCAGGCACATTTTCAGACTTTGACATTCCTCTACAAGCTCGCTATAAGAGAAAATAATAATTAAAAATAGTACAGCGATATGCGCTGGTTAAAAACGACTGAAACCGAGGCGCAATACTAATAATTTTTTATTCGATAACAGGTTGAAGCCGAAATATATTTCGATGGATAACCGGTGGCGCGATGGAAGAAAGAGCGATGAAGGGGGTGAAAGGAAAATAAGGGAAAAATGAGGGAAACGGGGAAAAACGCGGAGTCGGCGAGCGGAGAGTGGATCACGCGCAAAACGGTATGAGGTCGGAGTGAGCGGGCGAAAAGGGGATCGCGGCGCGGATATCCGCACAGCCGGCCCAGCGGAACTTCCGGCAAAGCGGCGGAGGGAAGGAGGCTGCGCGATCGACGATCCGAGAGGGAGAAAGCGAGAGCCCTGGTCGATCGTTTACGCGCACACGGGCGACGACAAATACGCGAAATGTGGGTGATGCGAGCGCGAGAAATAAAGGGCGTGGTTTTCGGCGGAGAGGCAGAGAGGAGCGCGAAAGAGGTGGATTGGCTGCGAACTTGGCACTCCGGTCGATACTTCCCTGACTATACGCGACGCGCGCTATATATTTCACCGAGACCGCATATCTGATATCCCATCTTCTTCCTCCTTATTTTCCTATTTACTGGAATTAAACTTTTCACCATAAATCTTTTCACCGTTTTCAGCTTGATGAAAATTATTTCACTTTTTTTAAAAATTTATCTTCAAATAGATTTCATCAAAACGATAGACGATAACGACATAGAGTTTATTCGGAATAAATAGTGATACAAAAAATATAAAACTATTTTCTATTTTTAAAAAATCTTAAGCCTTATAAATACGAAAATGAAAAATTGCATTAAAAATACATATCTTCTAAAAGATTACTTCAATATGATATATTTTTGTCGTTTAAACGATAAAAATGTAGAGCTAAGTATCAGAATAAAAATAACAAATAAAATAAAATCCTATTAAACGGAATCAAAATTTTCACGAAAAATGTTTTTACTGTTTTCTACTCGAAAAAAAATTATCTCACGGCTTAAATACAAAAAAAAACTTTATTGCATTCATAACGTATATTCAAAGAGATTTCATCAAAATAGATTTTAAAAAAATATAATTTTTCAGAATAAAAATTAAAATAAAATAAAATCCTATTGGGTGTGGAATTAAACTTTTTATAGAAAAAATGTTTTCATGGTTTCAATTTTTGTAAATATTATTTTTTATACAAAAACCAAAAATCGCAGTGAAACTGTATTTTTAAGAAGATTTCACCAAATCAATAGACGATAAAGATTAGTTATACATCAATGAAAATAAAAAGTAAAATAAAATCCTATCTGCTGGAATGAGACTTTTCACGAGAAAATCTGTTCCCTGTTTTCGTTTAAAAAAAATACAACTTAAAAAAAAAGAATTTCAATGCAATAAATTTCTATATAGTAGTAAATATTTTAACAGCCAAAATAATAAAATGAGAATAAGATTAAAATCGTGAAAATTTTGAAGTCTCTGCTTCAGAATCATCGTCAGAATCGTAGTTCTGCAATCGTCGAAGAGTCCTGAGTTTTGGTGAAAGTGCAAGAAAAAGAAGCGAACGAGCATCAGGAAAACAAAGGTATACAAGCCGGCTATACCCATGTCAATGATAATAATAATAACAATACAGCCAATAACATACGTGTTTAGTTTATATAGGAGGCAAGTATCCTCTCATTGAGGGCAACAATGCGTCCGATAGATGAGTTAATCGGTAAGTTCCTCCCCGGGGCACTAAAGGCCTCGGTTCGCGCTCCTCCATTGTACCGAGACTTTCTGTACAGTAATATCGAGATGAGCTCACCAATACGAGCCCGCTCCTCGTACGTACGTGGACATAAATATATTTATGTGAAATTGGATCTCGGAGTGGTTCCAATGGAGCAATACCCGCACACACTCTCACATTCAACATAAGCGGTGTCTCGAAAAAATCGATTCGTCATCTCAACTGCGAACACAATAAAATAATTCAAAATTCCTTATTAAATCAAATACAGTTTATTGTTCCTTAGGTTCGAAACGAGAAATTTTCGTATTTAAAGAAAGATTATTAATGAAATTCTCTGTTCTGTTCTCTTTAATTAATATTTTTTGAGTAAAAATTCTATACAGTGATTTTTAAAATTATATCAATGGAGTATTTGCGCAAAAAAATTATAGTGAATTAAGGATTTTTGTATTTAAACAAATGTTGTTTTTAAAGGGATCTTGGGTGAGTTTTTTCGTGACACCTTGTGTATATCTGTGAATACAGATAGAAGCGGGGTGGGGTACGAAAAGGGAAAAAGGAACCATGCAGGATAGTTTGTAGGAGATCGAGAGGGAGAGAGTGAGCATCATCCACCCGGAGAGAACAAAAGGATGAGTGACGTCTCCGGTGATCCCGATCGGGAGTCCGTTGTCTGTTACAATACTTATATATCTATAATACGTACACAGGGACGGAGAATATACACGAGATTGTCTGTCCTTACGGATGCTCACTCGCAGCTCACTCGAAAAGTCCCGCATTGCTCATTACAACGAAATATAATAACGAGAGGGCCGCGATTGCTCACCATCGTTGCTCGCTTTTCAATAACAAACAAAAAAAAAGAAATAAAAAAAACAGCTGTCGATTGTTCCGACGAGTTTTAAATTTGTTTTCGATTGTCCGATCGACGACAGAACTCGAAATAAACGATTTTCGAAAATAAAAGAAAAAAAATATGAGACCCGTGAAAGATTCGTATGCATCGGGGAAGATTTTTTTTCCGGATTGAATTTTCTCCGGGTTCATTTGTTTTTAATCGCACGCGCGTGTGAAATGCGACAGGCATGCGAATGAAAGCCCCGGCTCGAAGGAAATTAAGTAATTCATCAGGTCGACGGTAGAGAAAAGAATGAGGAGATGGAGATGAAGAGAGAGAGAGAGAGGGAGAGTGATCTTGGAATATGATTCCTCTCTCATCTGGAGGCATTTGCCGCTGAGGAATTCGACGCGTGCGCAACCGGGAATGAGAGTCACTGATCGATGGGATGCGGCCCGATGGAGAGTAATTCATCAGCGCAGCGGCAGCCACCAGGAGAGGAAAAGGACGGAGCGAGGCTGAGAAGATTCGGGGAGGAGGAGGACGACGACAACGATGCAACGGCCCGGGTAACCCGATCTTCTGGAACATCTTCTCCTCGGCGCAATCCTCCAACTTCCCCGTACCGATGTCTCCACTCTCCTCGATCGAGTCCAACCCTCCAAAAAAATTATTTCACCGAAATAATCTTATTAAAATATATTATTTTTCTTCTAAGATTTTCCTGTTTCCGATCGATAGTCCCGTTTCCACTCTCCTCGATCGAGTAATTTTTTTCACCAAGGAATCATCGTTAGATATACGCGCACTATATACTATTTTTTTCGTATTGTTGTAACAATTTTTGGAAAAATTTGAGGCTTTTTTGAAATTTTTTTGAAATTTTTTGAAATTGTTATATGATGTAGTATGAAAAATCAGCATCAATTTACAAAAAAAATAAAAAAATAAAAAATTCATTTAGCATACATTATAAGATGACTATATAAGCATTTTGTTTTTATAATATAATTATACGAAAAAAGAAGTTTCTATATTTAAAGGGTATTGAAAGAATTACGAAAGAAATAGACTTTAAGTAAAACTTCTCTGCTCAACTAATGTAAAATGAAAACATGACAATTCGTCAAATTCAAGATTTTTGACAATGTAATTGAAAAGAGATATTCTTGTTATTGAAATTAAGACCCTCTTTAAAAAAATTAATCTATCAAGATTACATTTTGTAATTATATATACTACTTATAAAGAAGAATAATAAAATCGAGTTGCATATACTATAAGATTATGGATTTCAAAAATTTTAAATTTGGCCTATAAAATTTTAAGTAAAACTTTTATTAATTACAGCGAATGAAAAAAAATGAAAAAAAAAACATGGAAAGTCTTAAAATTTTCAATTTTGAACAATATTATCAAAAAAAAAGTTATTCTTATTATTCGAAAAGGAAAATTTTGTAATAAAAAATGAATATAGCGAGATCATCATACTTTGTAAGCACTCAGAAAAAAGTAAGCCATCTTCTCATGCTCGTCGGGCGAATAGATATTATAAAACGGATATATTAATGTACGGGATGACAGAGGCGCGAGGATCGGCGGAGAAGAGAGACGTTTCGCGGACGGGACTTGGCAGAATGACGCAAATAAATACGTGAATTCGTCCCGGCGCGGCAACTTGACGTATGATGATAGTCACATGTCACATTTGCGGCGAACGGAGAAAGAAAGACATTTCTTTCTCGCTCGCTGAAAGTTCGCTTCGGCGAGCTCCCCGGGGAATCGAGATGCTCGTCGTAATAATATCATTATCACAGTGGTCGACCTGACGCTTGCCCGCGACTATGTCCGTAAACACACGTGGCTATTAAGCCTATGAGCTTTTCTTTTTTTCACCAGAGACGCCCGAGTGAGACATTTACGCCCAAGACTCGTAATAACGACGTCGCTTCGTGAAAAAAAAAGATTTTACAATTTTCACATCACTTTTCACTTACTTTCATACACTTGTGTACATTAATAAATAATTAAAATAACAATATCAAAAATACATTATGAATTTTCAACTGTATACTCATTTTATTTATGTAATATGTAATTATTTATTATTTACATTACGTAAGTACTTTACTTATTATTTTTAGATAATATATATAATTTATATTTTCATTTATAATTTATATTTTCATTTAAAAAATTGGTAATCAAGCACTACGATATATACTTAATTATAAAATAATTAGTGTAGCTGACACCATACATTGATTTCTCTGAGTTCGTGTGCAAAAATTGAGGACAGTGGTCGCAAATGCCGGAAAATGTAAAAAGGATTTAATAAAAAAACGGGGTCGAGTGTGAGAGATGGAAAATGAATAATCCAGTAAAGAGAGATCGGTAGGCAAAAAGTAGTCGGTCCGTTAATGACGTCAGAGAGGCAGCTGTCTCGGTTATTAATTAAGAGTGTGCGAGAGAGAGAGAGAGGAATGGAGAAAAAGAGGCTTCGAACGCTCGCGGTGGTCGTCGGCCCAAAATTTGCCAGAGGGATATATATCAACGGCCAGTGGAAATTAATCGTGAGGCTCGATGAATTCTGAAAGAGACCTTTCGCTCAGTCTGCCATATCACTCTTCTTCATTGGATTTTTTAGACCTCGCTCGTATCCGAGATATTATGTGGAATTGAGAAATTACGCCCAGAGTTCTAATACGCTTCCTCGAAAAAAAAAACATTAACCTAATGAGAATTTTGTCACGAAATGTTTATCTCTTAAGTTATGTGAACAAGAAAATTCTACTTGGAATTATAAAAATTTTACACTTTATTATCGATTAAATGTTAATTTTTATTTCGAAAGTCAAAAGCTCGATATGAGACACGAGATTAAGATTTCATAAATCACGTCGGAGTCACTTTCAAAATCGACGTTTTCCAATTTGGCTAGAGACGAGGATCTGAAACGGCGTGAAAAGTTTTCGTCCTGTTCCCTTCGGATTTTACGTACTTTCGAGCTGTCGGAGCAGCTGTTAATTATCCGGAAAAGCTAGGATCTGTATAAATGAGAGAATTCATCAAAAAATCATCACGCAAGGCGTGTGCGGTCTCGTCACTCTTTTTAAACCAAAATCTTATATTTCTTTCTCTTTATTTACTCCGAGACGAATTCTTTTATTTATATACTTTCCTAGTGTAGTTTTAAATATTCTTGCGGTCGCGTCTCTTGAGCCTTTTATTAATTCGCAGAGAAGAAGACCGCACTGAGGATATAAAGGCTGAAAAGAGCATGAAAATGGGATTGGAGAGCTTTTAGTGAGAATCCGCAAAAAAAAAAGGTAAAGCAAAATCTCGGACACACTTTTCTCAGCAGCGAAAGAGCTTTCGCTGCTAGGAATTATAATAACGAATTCGTAAATCAGCTTGGGAGTTGGCGGGCGGGGAAGGATTTAACTTTTGCAACAGCGGGCGCTCGCACGCGGCCCCGATCCATCCGAGCGACTCGTTCCGTAAATATGAAAGTAGTTACGTTTACAAAGTGCGGAAAAGATGTTCGAATCGCTCGATTCTGAGACAAAGTTTCGGAGAGCTGCGGAGCGAGGAGACAAAAAATATACCCTCTGCTGCAACTCAACCGCGAAAGATTGGCAAAAGCGCGAGCTTACGCATCTCATGAATCCCAGATTCAAAGGATTAGATCTTTTCATTTTCCGCCACTTTTCTGCTCCTTGTTTTCAACTCGCTCCCGAGTTTTTTCCCCTCTTATTCCTTTTCCCCTGAAAAATCATCAAGTCACCTCTTATTCACACGGATTACGTAAAAATCGGGACAGCGTGTAATAAAATAAAAAGTAAAAAGAGAAAAATAAAGAACCACTAAGAAGATTATACACAATTCTTAATTTTTATTGATGTGTTTTAAACAAATTTTTTTAACTTTGTACTCATAAAGCGTCAGGGAGAATTGTAGTTTGCGATTAACTGGAAGTTTAATGATTATTTGAATTATTTTTTATTTACAATGAACAATGACGAAAGTGACGTTTCGTGATATTTTGTTTATTTCAACTCGATTGTAATTTTGAGAACCTCTGATCGATCTGTAGTTCAACCATATATAGAGAGCTCTAAAACCGAATCCAATCCTGATTGACGTGATGCGCGAGGGAACGGAGAGGCGAGGAATACACAGAAGTAAGAGAGGGAAAAATAGAGAGTCGGATAGCGGAGAGCGAGTGAGAAATATATCGTGTCGAGATTATCTCAGGCGCCACCAATAATACCATCCCTCTATCTGCGTTTTGAGTTCAAGATCGAAGGATCATGATGCCATCAGGAAGCTTCGAGGCCATCCCGATGCTCGAAACACTAAAAACGAGTGAGAAAAATGCCTTTCGGATCTGAAGAACTATATTCTTGAAAAACAGAAGAATTTTCATTACTGAGAGAAATATGATAGTATATTTTATCATAGAATGAACCATAAATTACCATCAATTACTTTAGAACTGAGTATACATATTTTTATAGTAACATAAATTGTATTTAGGACAGGATCTAGATAAATTATTTTAGGTCAATGATATATTAAAAAAAGTAAACTACAAATCGAAATTAGAAGGATTAAATTTGAACTTGTATATTAAAAAATATTTCATGAAGTTCATAATTGAGTCGTCTGAGAAGATGTTAGGCATGGAAAACTGGCACGAAAGTTTCGAGGATTGGATCTAAATAAAATACATTTAATTATATTATAATAATCAGTACAATTGTCACTTTTGTATATTAAGGTTTACAACATACTTTTTTCTTAATGCATATAAAAAAATTGAACTAAAAATCCAAATTAAAAGGATTAAGTATAGGAATTTATATACTACTAAAATTTTTATGGTATTTGAGGTCTCGAAGTCGATTAATTTTTTATCAGGACTGTAACAGTTACCTTGAGGTATAAATTAGATAACAGTCTATTAAAAAGTTTGATCGTACTTGTGAACTAAACGTAAAATTATTACTTGAAATTTTGGAGTCGAAATTTCGTCAAAATTTATATAAATTTTCTTTGACATCATATTAACATATACACAATTTAAAGAAGTTTTACCACGTTGTAGTCGAGATATTAATTCTCCAAAATGGCAATATAACTTTTAACATATATAACATTTTCAAAAATTAATAAACTCTGTTTCTAGATGGTAAAGCTTCACAAAATTTTGTACACGTTTTAATGTGCCATTAAAGAAAAACTGTGCAAACTTTTCAAGAAATTCTGTGTCTGAAACAATTTTCACGCGACTCCAGCGTCAAAAAAGATGGCGTTTTTGAGCAGAGCGATAGTCAAGAGCTCATCTCCTGCGAGGAGAAGTCATGGGAAACTGGCACAAGCTTGGAAGGAGAAAAAGTAAGGGAAAAGAGGAAAAAAGTATAAGGTTGGCGCGAGGATCTTGTCTCTTCCGCGGCCGTGTGGCTCGTAAAGCCAACCCCGGAGGGGGTTGTGCACGTTCAATGGGATTGTTTGTGGGCAAACAGAGTGAAGCGGAGATAAAGAGGTGGAGAGGGAGGAGGAAGACGAGCTCGAGAGGCTTTTACCAATGTCCGGGTCAGGGCGTAAGCACTACTCGCTTTCCCCGACACTCTTTTTTTCTCTCCGTACAAAAGGAGCTGAAGATAAAAAAATAAAATAAAATGTCTGCCCGCGCGCGCGCGCGCATGTGTCGAGGATCCTGGCCCGCCTCGAGCTCGGCAAGGATCTTTCGAAATGAGAAGGAGCGACCGGGCGAAGCCTGAAAAAAAAACGAGAGACGAAGAAACGAGTCGAGAAGCTAGGTCGGGATGAAATTACCAAGTTGCAAGTCACTCACGTAACACGAACGCGTTATTCTCTCGACTCTCGCTTCGCCTCCCGTTCGACTCTTTTTTAAACATTACAAAAAAGGAAGAGAGAGAGAAAAAACCCGACGATAAAACGAAAAATCGCAACTGTTGATTCGAAGCGAGGAAAAATTTGTTCGGTCCGTCCGTTCTCCGGCCGTCGTTACAAAAAGTGTATCGTCGAAGAAATATAGTATATGTTGCGATGAAGTGAAAAAAAGGTCGGGTCGAAACGAGGAAAATCGGCGAGTCCTTCCGTCGCGTTGCTTATATATTCACGTTTAATTTATCTCTCTATCTCCATATTTTTTTTTTATCAAATCAGAACGAAGCGTCCTTTCTCCTCCGGGAGCGTATACACGGGGCATCGGAAAAGCAAATATCTGCTGTGTACACGCGTGCGTGGGAGCGCGATCGGGAGAGCTCGCGAAATGGTCCTCACGAGAGAAGCGAGAGCGGCGGGAGGAGGGAGAGCCTGCGAGGGATGCGAGAAGAGAGCGTGGACCGTCGGAATCGTCACCGCGAGCGCAAACCGCCGGGAGAAGCCGTAGGACGGTTAGTTAGGGCTTGCTGTTTGCTGAGCGAGTTACCCTAACCCAACTCAGAGCCGGTTGGCGGAATTAAACGTTCGACGGAGGCTCGTTAACGTCATGAATATGTACCCTCCTACTCGCTGCTGATGTTGGCCTCCGTTCGCGAACCTTTTCTCTACGTGTCATTCGCTCTCTCCTTCTATTTTCCCTCTCTCTCTTTCTCTCGCCCCGTTCTCCTTCTCTCCCGTCATTCTCACTCTCTCGATCGCTTCTTCTCCCCACGCAAATATAAACGCACTCGCGGTTGCTTGCGGTTCCACACACACCAATCCCGTCCACCCGCGGACTCCGCTTCCACGTATCGATAATACACTCGCGCGTCCACCCGACATCAGTTTCGCCAGACGGGCATTGATAGCTGCCTGCTCCGGCATTCCTCCGCGCAAGCATCGTCATTTCCGGATACTCGCACTCGACTCCCTGCGCACCAAACGCCCGTGTAAAAATCAACGAAAAATCTATTAATAATTTAATTTCGTTCTTCAACCGGAAAATTTAGTTGATACGACACTTGGGGAAAATTAAAAATATTATTATTATTTAAATTTCTCGTCAATTTATTCTCCTGGGACAAAATTGACATTATTATACGTAATGGAAAAAAAATTGAGCTTATATAACTCCGTTAAATCTCGGAACTCGTATTAACTTCAATTAATAATCCACACGACACGAAGAATTACTTATGTATGATATCAGAGCGCCCTTCGTCTCCTGCCAGCTGAGGATTAGCGGAGCTTTGTTTGACGCCGTCTATTTTCCTCATTAACATTCATCGACCCGTGGTTGCTCGCGCAACCGTGCATTACTCGTAAAAACCGCACTCATATCTCCCGGCGATTTTTATTTTTCACGAGTAAATTTAAAAAATGGGACAAAAATTATATTGAAATGTAAAAAACATGATATAAAAATGATATAAGAATGCTAAACCTGTTCTTCCCTCTAAAATAGTTTAATTTCTTTTCTACTGCTTCCTTTAATTTAAGGTAATTCTCAAGCAAAATAAAAATTTACAGAAATGATTATATTTGGAATTTTAGTAAGTCAAATAGATCCAATTTATTAGCAAAAACATCAAGGGGTATCTTCGATATCATTCTCAAGAAAAATTGAAATGAAAATGTGCTCTTTAACAGGTAAAGATATATCTCGAAGCGATAGTTTTGTACATTTATGTGGGTTTTTTGTTGTTAAAGACTGCAGATCTAGATTGAAAAATCTCTGATTTTGTTTATCAATGAAAAATGTGTAATGATTACAAATTTTTGGCTAAGAATCATAAATCTCAATCTTTTCCTCAAATATTTTGGCAACATTTCTCTTAATATACAACATTTCAATTAGTATAAATAAATAAATAAATAAACATGTAAATATATAATAACCATGAGTTTTACAAAAAAATGAACGACTTTTAAATGAATTATATCTTAATCTATAATAATTTTTCTCTTATTTCCTGTGTATATACTGATTTTCTTAAATTTTTTCATTTCAAATTCATATATCTGCCCTTCGTACACACCTGATATTCCTCCGTATGATAAACATTTCTATCTATCGATCCATCTAAAAATAAACCTAAATCGTTTTCTAAGAAGAGCTTCGTAAAAAAAGCTTCGACTCGGGAGGAAAGTTCATGATATCAGATCCCAGAAAGATTGGAGATTCGTATAGGACGAAAAAATATTTGTTTTTCACAATAATTTATCGAAAATCGACGTGGCGCTGTTGAAACGAGCCTTGACAGAGATCGATCGTGCGC
The DNA here is from genome assembly GCA_030522545.1 of Cremastinae sp. A BG-2022a. Classification (NCBI taxonomy): domain Eukaryota; kingdom Metazoa; phylum Arthropoda; class Insecta; order Hymenoptera; family Ichneumonidae; species Cremastinae sp. A BG-2022a. The sequence continues at coordinate 47,590 of JAPYYW010000358.1, read as the reverse complement.
GGTGCATTGTAATTTACGAAGAATGCAGGGGGACAGCTGTGGCTGAAGGAAAACGATATTGTCGAGGAGACGTCTTAATGTCGCTGTTCGCGCTATCGCTCGTCATTTATATAAATAAGATTCACCGGACTCTCTCGCGCTTGTGTATATATACGTGCGCGTTCAAAAATACATACACACACGCAAGTATAACTTATCGGGAGGAAGGAACGATACCTTGCTACCGTCGCGAATGAAACGCTCTCGCGTTTCTTCCCCCCGGTGACTCTACACTTTGCATTATCCGGCGAGGCTGGACGCGCTCGCGTCATCAGGAATGAAAGGAAAGGTGCACGGTGCACCGCTGGGAATCACGCATCGGGATTACGAGGGCATTCAAGAAAGATCGCGATCGTGACTCCTTCGTCTCTCTCGTCCGCGTTTTTTCATTCCTCTCGCTTGCCCGACGCACACACGTGGAACGAGCGACGTGTATGTCAAGTGTGATTCGAAGGTGGAAAGAAAAGAGGAGGGGGATGACTAACGAGAAGATCGCGAGGCTAATGAAATAATTCGTGAAGCGAAAAACGAGAAAATTCAATTCTGTTATTCTCGAGAACGGGTTGAGAAATTTCGTGCGGCCGAGGGAAAAGGCGGGAAAGGGTGCGGACTCTCGTCTATATTTTCCTTCGTTGCCTTTTCGTTGATGGGGAGAAAAAAAGGAACATGTGCGCGCGAGGGAAAAAGGCGGAGAGGAAACGTGAACGAGCCGTCGATAAGTTACGCAGGGACGGAAAGTAAGCCGGGAGAGATGAAGAAAAAAAAAAAAGAAAAAGGCGATGAGCGCGAGGGAAAAAATGGTGAGGCGCGAGCGTCATCGCGCGGTTACGGTTTAACAGGTCGTCATAATAACACTCGTCGGCGTTGGCCACTGACAAAAGAGGAGGCCCTTAAGCAAATAAACATTCCAGCGAACCAGTTACTTAACGATCCCGGCTCTCTCCCCGCAAGCCTGCTGTTGCTCCAGCCCGTCGCGCATATGCGTTAAACGTCCACGGATATGTATTTGTATTTATTCGCGATAGCTCTCGCTGACAACTGATATTGGAGCGGGAGAGGAGGCAAAAAAAATATCCCCGGGGAAAAAGGAAGGGACGGTGCAGAAACGAAAATAGTCTCTCATTACCGGATCCTCGAGCGAGAAGAGAAATTTTGACGTGTTTCGCGCCCCGCTGGACAGAAATAATACTAAACACCGGACCGACCGGTCACTCCGCTCTTACGGCGCGAAATCTCGAACTTTTTGCACTGGTCAACGATCTTTATTGTAATTTAAAAAAAAAATAAAGAGCCCGGACGAACTGGATTTCAATATCGAACTCGATTTCACATTCATCTTGTTTGTCCAGCTTTTTCTTTCGACGTGAAACACTCGACAATAAAGATTTTATTGGTGTGTATTAATTCATATAAGAAATTTTTTTATTTTTAAACCATTGAGATCGTCATGATTATTTTTTCTGAAATGTATGTAAAAATGAAAAAAAGTATATAGAAAGAGATTTAAAAAATGACTTTTTCCAGCTTAATGTCGTAAGATTTTTAGAGAATGCAAGTCGAAATGAATAAAATGAGTTGAAATTTTAAAGTGTTGTGAAACTCTAGTTCTTGATTTCTATTTTTAGATGTATTACATTTAAACAATAAAATTTTATATTTCTGGACTGAAAATTCATACACTGAGAGAAAAGTATGGCATCAGAACTATACAAAAATGACAACTAATTACATAAAACCAAATATTTCTTATTTGAATCCTATCCTAAATATATTTCGTATTATTAAAAAAAATACATTTATAATAGTAAAATAATTAGTGTAATTGTCACTTTATGGTAAAACCTACCATCGTGATTTCTCTCAGTGTAATTTCTTATTAATATTTAGAACATAATTTTACGTAATATATAAAAAACGATGAAGCTATTTAAAAAATAAAAACACGTTCCTCTTCTCCGAGAAGAATGAATACTCGAAGAAGCAGCGTACCGTAAAAAAAATCGCGAATTTCATTCGGATTAATCGCGCGGTAAATTTGTCTTCTTTTTTTCCTCGGAGCTTCGAAACTCGGGTGAGAGGGAGTACAATGACGTTCTCTCATCTCCGTATCTTCGTTACTTCGAGAAACCTGACGGGGCGTCTCTGAGAGACTGGAGATAGAGTATACGATTATATATAGACGTATATACACGGTACGCGAAGCCTCGGCAGTTTGAACCGTTAATTAAGTCATCAGCTACCGAACGGCTACCGCCTGAGCATATATCCGTTCCCGAGACTCTCGGCATTAAACATACACACGGTCGGGATACACATTCTACAGTGAAAACTCTCGAACTTGGCTGGGAAGCATAATGGACTCGGAAGAAGCAAAAAAAAAGGAGGAGGGGGAGGGGGGAAGAAAGCAGAACGAGATGAGCGTTACCAGGATATCGAACGACGCGAGCAAGCCGAGAGAAGTGAGAAAAAAGAGTAGAAAAAGAAAACGAGGAGAAATGAATGAAAAGACGAATTTAAAAAATGTAAAAAAAAAAGAAAGAGAAGCAAAAGAATAAAACGTGAAGCAAAATAAAAAGCGAAGCAAACAAAAGGCTTCGGAGCATGGTTTTATACACGCAAATGAGCGTGGATCGGTGTGTACGAGCGTGTGCGTATATATACATACATAGATAGAATGGAAACCGCTCAATTAATTCCGATTTATCTGAGGCATGACGCGTGAGATTTCGATTCGATTATCTCCTTTTGTCCGTTCGAGTATTATAGCCGGTAGTCTTGTGCGCGGGGCTCTCCGTGTGCGTGCGTAATCGAAAGGATTGTTGTAAGACGCGACGGAAACGAGAGAAAAAAAGGCGACGAGAGGTGTACGCGTCGGAGCTTCCGTTCCTATCGTCGCTTCGATTTTTTATCCCCGCTTTTTTTTTTATTTCTCTCTTTCATCCGTGCCTTATTCCTCGACGATCATCCTCTTGGCGCCTTCCCTCGAGTATTATCCTTCTGCCGTTCCCTCTTTCGACTCCGGCTCGCTTTTTTCTCACCCGAGAGGAAAACTCGCGACTCCGTGACTAAACTTTCAGTGTTCGTTACACCGCGGCTCTCCGAGTTTCTATCCTGCTTCGTCAAATTATGGACGAACGATCGATATTAAAGCAGAGACAAATTTTCTCCATTTATCGCCGAATTTTTTCTCGCTCCGAGGGACAAGAATGCATTAATTCATTGCATTTTGCTGTTTGGACAAAATTCGAATTATTGATATAAAGGGAAGAAGAATAAAGAAGAGAAAAAATGATTAGAGATATTGAGGTAGTTGAACTCGTCATTTCAGTCAAAAGTTTCGTAGCACTGCATATTTTACCAAATTTTACTATATAATACAATCGTACATGAATAAAATATACATAACATAATACTTAATTATGTTTATGTCATTTTTTTAAATTTTTGAGTAAATTTTGTTTTTTTATGTTGATTACTGATTTTAATAGGAAGGTGTAAGTTTTGGATGTTCTGTGCAAACTTGGCAACACGAAATTTCATGAAATAAAAATAATAATGCTAATAATATGCTTTGTATACAGCAACAATTTTATATCATCGAATCATGTAATCGATTTATAAGCTATTATAAATAATATTAATAATATAAATAGTCACTACAGATCAATGCAAAAGTTTTGTTGAAGAATAAACCTCCTAAAAACGTATTGAAAAAATTATACAATATTCGATATTGTATCTTTACTCATGTATAATTTTTAAAGTATTTTTGACATAATTTCTTTAATTGAAAATTATCTAATTCATCAGATTGTATAATTTTTCATAAGACTACGTGCAATTTGTTCAAAATTATTTCTCAGTGACGAGCATCCTGATCGTCGTAAATTTTTCACACGACATTTTGGACATATTATTTAATAAAATATGTAAAATTTTCAAGCACTTGTAATTGTTTTTGATTTTGGACACAAGATCCTTAACGAGAGAAAAGGCGTTCGCAGTGTCAGGTGGCCAGCGACTCGATAGTTTTTCTCGACGATCCCGGGGTGTAATTTCGAGTCACACACCTTGCCAGGAAACGCTCGAGACTTGATTGCTTCATCCAGAATCGGTGCTGCAATTAATTTTTTTCACTTAAATATTGAAATGTAGGTCTCGCGCTCTTATTTGTCTCTCTCTTTTTCCTCCATCGGGAGAAAAAATGATTTTCAGGGCGCTCCTCGAGGAATTAATCACCGCAGTGCACACACCGAGCTCTCTCGTGGAGAAGATTAGCGGGAGCAGGATTGCTCCGCGGGAGATCTTTCTCGCCCCGGGCCGGGGCGAAGCGAGAACACGAGATTTCCGGAAGCGGAGTGTCCGGGAGAAAGAAAGGGGAGACGAGGAATCACGCCAATCCGGGCGGAGTGTTTGCCTTCAACGTCGGACACGATTCGCGTTTGTGTCGTATTTAACGGGCGTCAAAAATCTCGAGGAACTCGAGGAGGGATCGAAAAAGTTTGACAGACTTCTGCGAAATAATCGTATACGAATAAAAAAGATGAGAGAGAAGAAGAAATAATTTCCAAGTTGTGGAATGAAATTTGTGGAAATCGCAGCTGGATACTTTCAGCTTCTTTTCTTTTTTTTTTTTGTTGTTTTCAGAACACGGAGAGATTGGAGCGAGGCTCGTGAGATGTTTACCGCAGACGCGGAGATTGTTGAATCACGAGGAAGCCAAAAGAGCGGATAGAAGGAAACAAATAAAGGGTTATTGTATTTGCACCGGAGCTTCCAACTAGATTTATATAATGTACACGTGTGTCTATATCCGTCGATCGAAAGGGTGAGAAAGCTCCGCGTATTTGACGCCCCGAGTGCGCGAAGGGAAAGGATTTGCCACGATGCCCGGGTAAAACCCTTGCGGCAAATTCTTATTTCGCCGCCCGCTATCCTCATCTCTCCTCATATCCGTTCGAATTTTTCGTTCACTGCCTATACTTTTCGTTCGGTTCACTAAAACCAAGGATGAAAATTTACAAGAAAACAAAAAAATTTCTTTTAATTGTGCACAAAAAGACAAAATGATTCTTTTAATCAGATATCACGTATAATTTTTTTGAGTCAATTGAGCGATAAATATAAATTATAGAGCTCTCAAAATACCAAGAAAGCATGATTTTACTCTGGAGACTAAATTATGTTTATTTTTTACGATTTTCATGAAGGAATATTACAAATATGAATTTCCAAAGCATTGAAGAAAGTTCAAAAGGCTATAGGAAAAATTCAATCTTGAACGAAAAAAAAATCAGATTTTGTTTAATTGATTTGAAAATTAAAATTAAAAGTGTTTTTATATACTTTTTGAAAAGTATTAAAGTGAATATGTATATATTTTTACTCAAAAAACAATTTGTTGGATTCTTCAGGACAAATAAACTATTTAATTTCAATAAGATTCTTCAACTCGCTCTATACGAAGAGTGCAAAGTTTAAATAATCGTATAGATTTACTCATTATTCGTATATTCATGGAATAGAAGCAATAAAATGAACGTAAATATTAATTGAACCGAAAGAAACGTTTGAAAACGAGAAAGAGGCAACGATGACGTTTTCGGAGTATAGGAAAAGGGCGTCTATTTTTTCCCAATGTTCGTGAAAAAAAGGGGAAAAATGGAGAATTGGAGGAGAAATCGAGGGCAGGGTGAGAGAAAGAGAGGAACATGGCATCACATCACGCCTTGTGATTATCGTTTCGTCAGTAGTGTAGTAGAAGCCGAGCACGGTCTCTCATTAGTGCCCAATGCTCCTGTCGTGTTCGGAGCAGAGTCTCTCACTTGGATCCTCATCCACGCGTGCCCTTTTCGCATGTGCGCGAAGGATATAGTTGCCTGGACGAAAATAAGGGTGTATCGCAGCCAGGGAAAATTGTAAGTGTCGCGAGATCAAAGGGTGGTCTCGTAACGTGATATCTGAGAGCAGCTGGTCCTTGTACGTGCATACTCACTTGCACTCGTGATTGTACTCTCCTTCTAGCTGTGTGTGCACTAGTCACCTCTCTGGATTTACTTAACGTTCGTCGCGCGATAGAGACATTATATCCCAAAACTTATAATCTTGATAACTTTGTGACGAAAAACTTACCCTGTCATTACTCTTAATCAGTTCGATAAATTTTTAATCGACCCTTTCCTCGTCGAGCACGAATACATTTTCTGGTTTCTCATTGTTCCACTGTTACACTGAAAACGAAATTTCGTTGATTCAGCAAAATATTATATAATATGTTCGATATTATTTTGCAAATTGAACTAAATTCTTGGTTGATTTAACTGAAGTTTGATTATTTCAAATAAACAAGTGTTGTTTTGACAAAATATTTTCAACTAAATATTTTTCAACTAAATCTGTTCTCAGTGTATACATCGTTGCAAAACGAATAATTTCATATTTGTTCGATGTATTTTGGAATCAGTGAAACATTTATTTTTTAATAACGAAACTGTAATTTTTTTTCGTAGAGATGTAAAGGGCCAATGTATTCGATGTTTCTACTTTTTCAAGCTCAAGGAGTGATAGGCGTGTATTAGTATTATCGCGTTTTCCTTCGTCCCGAGGAAACACTCCTTGCCCCGTTTCTTCGGGCTTTCATCTTCGTCCGGGAAGACGAAAAAGCGACGAGGCAAGACTATCGTGGCTGCGAAGCGGTGTCAAGCGCAGACGACATCCCCTTCCGAACAAAACCATGCTATCAGAGCTTGTACTATCAACACCACGAACTCTGATCCCTGACGGAGCCTCGCCCAATTTCTCCTGTAACGAGGAAAGTCGTTTCATCCGCCAACGAAAAAGAAACAGACAGTGAAATTAATTGGAACTTCAGGAGGTACTTGCATAAAACGATTTTAAATAATAACTCATTTTCGCAGATTTTTTAAGCTTCGATTTTCGTTCTATCCTGACCAAGGCTCGGAAATTTGATATCCATACCTCGAATCTCGTTCTTCTCTTTTTTCTTTCCGTGATTTTGGACGATCGTCTTAGCTTCTTTTTTCTTCTTCGATAGCTTGCGAGAAAAACGAACGAGTGCGACACTACTCGATAGCCTTCCTCTTGAAGAAAAAATCAAAAAAATTATTTGACAAAATAAAAAAATGCAGAAACGAAGGTCCGTCGGCCCTCTGCCGGTTCTCGAATGTACTTTGCGCGTTTTTTATTTCATCGCCTTCCACTCGCTTTCTGTTTTCGCATCGTGAGGCCTAAAAATCAAATCCGCGGAGGCCCAGAAATTGGCTCCGAGGGAATCTCGAATTACGAGAGCACGGAGAACCTATATGTGAAAACGAAACAGGACACCCGGCGGCGTTTAGAAAGACGCTCACCGAGATATCCTCATACTCTTCCAGCGACCATATATTTTTTCGAAAAAAAAAAACAAGCGAACAAATTTTTTCAAAGCTTCTCGGTTTCTCGACTCAAAATACGTTCCAGGTTTAAAAAAATTGAAACAATCAATTATTTAATCAATAGTTTTTCACGAAAAAATAAAGCAAACTTGACAAACGTCAAAAAATTATAGACATACGTCAAAATGTTTTTTAAATCATTTTTAAAGACAATGCCGACTTATTACAGAATAAAATTGTAAGTAGTCATTATAACTTTTGTAAGAAATATATATACTATCGTTTTTATAATCATTTCGAATGTATAAAATTTGAGAGATACGATTAATTGAAAAAAAAAACTTATTTCATCTTTGATAAAATATAGAGATTAAAAAATAATAATAATATGCTTTACAATATTTTTATGAGTATCGCAAGATTGGATTCTGAATCCAAAAAGCTATCATACATGGACAGGCAAGCGGCCTCGAATTTCTTTTCTCGCGTAATGTGAAAAAAAAAAAGATATAAAAATAAGAGGAGGGAAAATATGGTCTTGCTCATTGTGGCACAATGTGAAGCGAGATTTCGGAAGCCCGCAGAGCGTGTGCGATGCATCGGTGGAAAAATGAAATCGTCGTACCACACGCGTTTTGTAATGTACATATAGGAGGGAAGTAACCCGATAGGCTCCGTCCCGCAGGAGAAGATCATACTCGAGTACAAAGACTGATCGCTACATCGCACGCGATCACCGCACACGTCAGCCAAACTGACGATCTTTATAGCACCATTTGGTCGTAAGCCAAACCTCATATTCCGTCGACCTTCCTTTTTTTTTCATTCGCGACTAAAAAACAGCAACACTTCGAGACTGAACATTTTTTTACGATCTGTTTTCTTTTTTTTTTCTTCTTCAATGAAGATTAAAAATAATTTACCCTTAATTTGGATCTTTGAATCGAGAATATCTGAAGTGCTGAATGTAATTTGGATGATTGTGGCATTTTTACAAGCTCCGAATTACTTGAAGATTGGAAGAAAATATCCGTGTCCCTCGGATGAATTATTGGCCATTAACGTGCTTGGCTGATCGAATCATTATTTTTGTTCTCTCCCCGCCCCTCCCCCGCTCGTATTCGAATTCATCGCGGGCCGCCAGACAGCTATTGTGAGCTCCTTTGTCGATTATTTTTCTCGGAGGATCCAGGCCTCGGCGAATTCGATCGGTGTGCCATTAAAGGGGTTTCCATCAATAAGCGATCTCGTTTGATCCCTCAGACGTAACGAGCGCATCAATTTATTTTTTTCTTCCTTTCTTCACCGGCCCCGCTTCTTCATCGTACGAAATAATAGCGAAGAAAACAAAATCACGTTACTTTGTATTTTATTCCTTTTCATTTTCAAGCGAAAGAGTTGTACCGGAGAGTCGCGATTTTGCGTCGAGGGCGCTCCAAATATTTTGTATCCAGCCGGAGAATCATTTTCTTCCCCCAATTTGATTCGACATTAATTCAAGAAGCCCCGATTCGTAAACATCGAGTCTCCCGGCTCTCTCGAATGATTAATTCGCCGATGGTGCTCCCCGTTATTCTTTTTCTTTTTTCTTAAACTCTAATAGTCTGGAAAATTTGGATAACTTAATATCGTTACTTTATTATGGTAAAAAATTTATTCCTCGGCCCGGTCGGACGTTTCGCCGGGGGTCAATATTCTTATGAGATCGTTGTTCGATTCTACGACGTTTTTGTACGAGACGGTGTTGCCCCTTCGCTTCGGCAGCTTCCACTCGGATATCGGTTTTTTCAGGACGACGAAGACGACAACCGCGATCAGGGCGGACATGAAGAGCATTACTCCGGTCCACAGCAAAATATAAAAAAGCCAGGAATCGTCCTCGCAGAGCAGATCTATGCTCTGAATGTGTGTAAAGCGTTTCCCTTCGTGATACGACGGGGACGCGCAACTAGAATTGAAAAAAAAAACATTTATTTTCAATAATCTGCTCGCAACTGATAATTTTTCATTAGTTTTTTGATGATTAAATGTAATTGGATGTAAACGATTAATTTTTTTTTGGAATTTTAACGATGTTGCGCCATCCAACGGGATATTTTCTTACTTGAATTCTCGAGTGAGTTCCGGAGGGAGTTTGAGCTTGAGCCTGTTTACCCACTGCATTCTACAGTCACAGTGCCACGGGTTGTTCTGAAGATCGACGTAGTAAGTGTGCTGTATTATTGGCTGCAGATCAGCGTTGAGAGACTCGATGGAGCAGCCGCTGATGGACAATCTTCGGAGTCTCGGCAAGAGTTGAGGATTCGGTGGCCAGACTCTGAACTCTCTCAATTTTTTGCAGCCTTCCAACGAGAGGTTGTTCAACATCGTTAAATTTTCGAAATCGTTCAACAGGAGCTGGGTCAAATTCGGCATGTAATTCATGTGTAACGTGACTAATTGGGGAAGCAGCAAATTCTCGGGATAGAATATATTCGTCCTGGAGATGTCCAGCTCTTGGAGGCTCACTGGTAAGAAAGGAATCGTCTCTATCGGATTCGACGATAAATTGAGGAACGTCAGGTTCGTCAGCGGGCTGAATTGCGCCGACGAGAAAACCGTCGCCGATACGTTGCTCAGATCGAGATGAACGAGGGCGCGCAAAGTCCAGAATGATTTCTCGTGTATCTCCAGCACAGGATTATTCGCCACTGATAAAAATTCCAACATCTGTAACGGAAACAAGATAGTATATTTTTAAAAGCCCAAGCCCGAAACGTAATTTCACAATGAAACTTCATCAGCGAGCTATGAATTTAAATTAGCTAATTACTCTATTCACGATAATCGTCGTTATGACATTGAATGATTGAATACCGAAGATAAGTTTTCACTCTCAACAATAACAATAAACACTCGTTCGAATTATTTTCGGTCAATATCACAAATTCCCGAAAAAAAAGAAAAAAAAATCATTGGAGATACTTTAAACGCCGATACAGTGACCTCTGCCGATTCGTTACACTGCCAATCAACGAAACCCTCAGCCTTAATTAAATTAATTTGCGATAGCACTCGAATGTGTTTTCTCAATCCCGGATTTCGAGAGTCACGAATTATATAAAGCGTTCACTCGGTGAATTTCGTTGTTCAACTTTTGGCAAAAATTACCTTCAGCGCTTCCAACATTGTCTCGTTCACGACGGTCAACTTGTTCCAGGACAAGTCGAGAACTTTGAGCTTCGGTATTCGATCGTTCAGAGAATACTCGTCAATGTACTCGAGACTGTTATGACTGACGTTTAACACTTCAAGGTTGTATTCTTCTTTGCAGAGGAAGAAAAAACGCTGAAGATGATTTTGGGAAAGATCGAGCTTCCTCAGGTTGTCCAATTTCGTCGAACAGTCGAGAAAGCTGTCAAACTCGTTGCCATGAAGAATGAGATCCGTCGTGTTGTGCAGACTTATCGTCGACTGAAGTTCGACGAAAAAATCTTCCTTCTTCAATCCTCTGTTTGACAGATCGACCTGGAAAAAGTAATAATTTGAAGAAAATAAAGAAAATTCATACCAAGGGTAATTGCAATTTGAAGGATAGTCTCGTTGTTCCAAAATCGAGCTGATGGAAACGTTTGACGAAAAAAATAGTAAAACTCACCACAGAAGAAGACACAATGATAACACAAGAGCCCCAAAGGGCGATCGCACCGAGGAACATCCCCGTGAAAGGTCGAGACATTTCCACGATGACGATGAGGAACACGATTCCCGAATCGGACTAAAGAGCTTGCACGCGTCTCATCAACGTCAAGTGCTGAAGAGAAAGAGAGACACGGTCACGCGCAAGAATGTTTTACGCGGGTCATAAAGTTCAGATTTGCGCCGGACTAACAGCATCGGTTTTAGATAATTCCCGATGATGAATAATTCCCTCGTTACAAAAATAATCGAACAGTTGCAGCAACATCAATCAGCGCCAAGAGGTTCGTGATTTTTTTTTCCCATTCGAAAATATTCCCCCCCAATGAATCAATTTCAAATTTCAAAATAATACAATGAGCATCGTTCATCTCTTTTTTTTTTAAATTGAAAATTAGTAGCGCTGCGTTTAGATAAAATTATTTTGAAATGTTCACTTATCAATTTCCTTCGCATCAGTTAATCGTGTCGCAAAATGCGTCACAAGGTCAGTCTCGAAATTACACATTTCGAAATGGTGTTATTATTATTACTATTAATATTATGTGGAACAGGCAGAGAGCAGGACAATTGTCCGAAATAATTTAATTGCATTCTGCGCGATAAAAAAATGTTCCGTCATGTATCGGGGAATGAAGATTACAAGCGAAGAACGAATATTGCACCAGAAATATTTCGAGTCGAAAGTTTATGCTCGCTCTGCTTCGTTATCTTCTGCGTCTTCTGCTCTTCCCCATGGGAACTTTTATTCGTGTCTGCGTGCACGTAAAAACTTTTTTGCGACAAATAAAAATATGCATTCGAGTAGGGCTCGATTTATCGGCTTAGTACATATCGTGTATATTATTATGCTTCTTTTATTATCATTTTTTAGGCGTGTGAGGACTGTCGGTCACTTTGAAAATCAACGGATTCGAGACACGAAATATACTCGGCAGCATGGTCGCGAGGGTTCCGAAGACTTCCTCGGACATTCCCTGTAAAAACGAGGAGAAACATTTCATCCATGAACAAAATAATTCCTCTGGGACAAATCTTGCAGCGTTGAGAATAAAATTACCTTTGGAACGAGAAACTGTAAATTCTTTAATTCAGCTCCACCCCATGATGCCATTTCTATCATGAAACCTTTGACACACTTAAATACCAATTCTGCTCTCTTGGTACACCAAGCAACAGTCATGTCCTAAAAAGAAACATTAGTTGAAATTTAATCATTAAAATTTTATAAAAACGAATGAAAATCAATCGCCATATATTTCACCTCAGTCATTTCGTGGACCAAAAGAACTGGTATTGTTAGAGTCGTCACATCGTTGCAGCAAGCTGTTTTCAGAATATTTCTCAGTCCCAGAATGACCGGGTGGCGAGAGTTTATATCACCCGATCTCAAGGAGTCATTCACGACCATGTGAAAAACTACGTGCACCTGAGCCAAATTCGAATGCCGCGTTATGAAGACGTCGCCAGTTTGCAGAGCTTTGCTCGTGATGGATTTTTTTGCCTATTAAAAAAAAAAGAATTAATCACATATGATACAATTAAAAATAAAATAACAAAAAATACTAACTTGAGAATCGCTTCCATCGCGTTCGTGAGACTGGCGCCAGGCGACTGCTTCCTTGACATCGTCACGAATTTTCTCCAATTGTTCGTCGACCGGTGGAAAGTGAAATTCCGTTGTGAGCTGACATATAGAGCAGAGTTCTGAAAAATAATTATTTTATTTTGGGTGCTCAATCGAGAGAAAATATTATATTGGATTTTTCAAACCTTTCGTGATTCCTGAATAACTTCCCAAATGATTGTCGCTGAGAAGTACGAGCCCGCACAAGTCGTTCGAATATAGTCCAAGAGCGGTTTGCAATCTTTGAGGTATCGGGTCCACGTCGCTACAAATCAATGATAACCCAATTATTCCGATACATACTAACATATGCAGCATATAAAAAGTTTAAGAACTTTTTTTCAAATAAGTCGTCTTAAAATTCCAGCAAAAATTTCTACAAATTTAAAAAACAGTAAAATATTTTGGTTTCGATAATCACGAACCTTGAATCGCCGTGCTTTGTCCTGCAAAAATCGAGAACGTCGCCCGTCAAGATACGTATATTATGCATTTGTTTCATCTGTGATCCTAAATGAATTGTGAAACTTTCCTCCAATTGCGGAACATCTGACGTATTTTTTATCTCATTCATGAAAGAATTATCGGGGCCACTTGGGATCGGCGGCATCGGGACCATCGGTGAGCTCCTGCAGGAATAATTAATTAAACAGGTGATAAAAATAAGGCCTAAATGTAAAGATGAAAGTAAATTTTTGCCTACACAGGAGTGGGCAACATGCTTGTTTGCTGATCCTCCAGCAATCTCATTATCCAATTACGATATTGGCGACGTTGTTCCAACTTCAAAGCATCAACTCTTGAGCCCCAATGACCTTGCAGTAAACTTTGTTCTTCAAAGTGCCTAGCAGCCATTTCGTTGATGGATTTTTCAGTAGATCCTGTTTCCAGCGTTTCTACGGCTACTCTCATCTCTTCCGTTTGCCTAAAAAAATATAATTCCATACAATATTTGAGTCGTCATTTGACATTACAAAAATACTAACTTTTCTGTCAGTTGTTGATAGTACGAGTCCCGGATCTTAATGACCTCGGTGACATCCTTCCCGTAGTCATGTTCTGCTTGTAATATTGGCTCAAGGGCGGGAGAATGTACCAGTCTGTGATAAGCAGCCGCAAAAAGTTCCTCGTCGCTTGTTCCAATCGGTTCGGCATATTCCGCAGTCTTTAATTTGTAAGCTTTTTCTAAATTCTTAATAATCTCCTCGACATCCAGATCACCAGTCTGCGCTCTGTCTATGAGTCTCTCAGACTTTTCGTCATAAAAATTGAGCGACGATTCTTTTACCCAGCTCTGAAGAGACTCCAGAAGGTTGTTTTCGACGTAACAGGGCAATTTGAATGACGACATTATTCTGTGAGTTAGTTCCTTCACAGAGCCATGGAATGGTATTTTTAAAGGAATTTCGAGGGTGTATTCCTCATTTGTGGTACAAGTTGGAAACTTGAATACAAAAGTTTTCTCTGCACAGTCCTCCTCGGCCATGATTAATTAAATTTGATGCTCTCAATCAGTGTATATTGCATAAAAACATGAAGTATTTGATTTGTTAACGTTTAAAGTGACGTTACACATTTTCGTCAAAACGTATAACTGCTGTAGTTAAAAATTACACAGAGATTCAGATTCAATGTTTACATTCAATCGTAACTCGAAATTCGCGATAAATGTCACTTCGAATTCCGTCTGCTACACCTCAACAATCTAATTTTACTGCAGAAATTTTTATTCATCTCTTTGCAAGTGCAATGGCAAGTAGAAAAAATATAATTCATCAGTTTTCAATTGTTTTATATTCGGGATGAGTAATTAACGTTATAAAACACTCTTCTGTTGTTTGACAAGTGACAGATTTGACAATCTACGCCCCCGAGACTGATAAAAAGTTGGCAGCAATGAAAATAAAGGCGGGAAGCAACAAGTGACGTCAAGCTCGATCAGATTCGATCGAAATGGCGGAAAAGGAAAAGTATAATATTTACAACAGCCTAGCAATTTTGTTAAAAGTTGTGGAAGGAGAAAAAACGACGGTAGATCTGAGAAACGAAGCATCCGTCTATGGCATAATCGAACAAAGTGACGGGTAAATTTTCACAAGTTGATTTTTTTTTTTTCGTTGTCGCAATAATCAGCTGATTTTGAATGCCATGTCGGCATTCGAATATCACTCTATTTTTACATATTCTTATTTCAGATACATGAATGTCTTGATGAGAGATTGTATTTTCACGGATGCGCGAGGTGGAAAATTTTCCTACGATCGACTTTTTATTCAAGCACGTAATATTCGCTACGTCCATGTGCCACCAAATGTAAGTAAAAAAGAAAAATTCTTTCATTTTGGCGCGCCGTCTATCGGACGAAATTTATATTTACACATTCGTGATGACAATTGTTTACAAACAAATTATCCGTTTGCACGGTGATGCTTTGTTTTACAATAAAATCTTCTATCAAGCAAACGATAAAATTTCTTCGTAAGAAGCAACAGATTCGTACTTCGTCGTTTCACATTCGCGATTCTCTCGAACATAAACATAAATTAGGAAAAATGTCAGCATTCAGATTCAGTGACTACAATTGCGTTGGTTTCGATCTTGACAATACTTTAATCTCTTACAAAATAACAAACCTGGCTTTGTTGGAATATAAATTGTTGGCAAAGTTCATGGTGGAACAGAGAGGATGGGATGAGGATCTTGGCAAACCTTTGCTCCAATCGGACATAGATTTTATGCAGAAAGGTTTGATACTAGACTGCAATGCCGGCAACATTCTCAAGCTCGGATCCGATGGCTCGATTCTTAGAGCGAGTCACGGCTCAAGATTAATGTCAAACGATGATTTGGAAAAGTTCTATCCTCAAAGAACTTGGTCAATTACAAATATTTTGGTCAATGATCCGCTAGAGGTTTGGAATGGTCCTCTTTCTGAAAAAGTACGAAGTCTCCTTGATTACTTTGATCTTGTGGTTTCACTCTTGTTCGCTCGAGCTGTTGACATTTTGGATAAGGCTGACAAAAAACCAACCGACTACAAAATTTGGCCCGATATTCAAGATGCCTTGATAGACATGTACGATGCTAAAAACTTTAAAAATGACACTGGAAACTTTTTTCCAGAGTTGAAAAAATATCCTGAAAAGTACATGAAAAAATGTAATCCGCAAGTTATTGCCTGGCTGAGAAAACTGATAGAGAACAAGCTAACTTTCCTCATAACTGGATCTGATTTAGATTTTGCAAATTTCATTGCTAGCTATGCGCTTGGAGAAGACTGGAAAACTCTGTTTGACATTATTATCTGCTATGCCAAAAAACCAGGTTTTTTTGTGGCTCAAAGACCTTTCATAGAACTGTCCGATAATGAAGAAGCAAATGGGAAATTGACTAGAGGAGGAATCTATTCTCAAGGCAACTGGAAAGAGCTTGAACAATTTTTTTCTGAAATTACAAAGATGGAATCACCCAGAAGTGTCTATGTCGGTGACAATCTCATTCAAGATATTTGCATTCCTGGAATTCACGTAAATTGTGACACAGTAACTCTCAGTGATGAATTACTCTCAGAGAGTGATTTAGTGCCTTGTCATCCTGATAAGAATATGCTGAAATCAGATTTCTGGGGTTCTTATTTTTCTGATGAGTATCATGGATCTGAGACACGTTCTCTCTGGTGTAGCATAATTGAGAAATATTCGAAAATATGCATTCCATCGATGGAAATAATCACAAGTAACGAAATAAATCATTCTTACGAGTGTTTCCATGATGGAAAATTATCTGGTTTCTATCCTACAAAGCCACAAAGTTTGTCATCAATGTAACCAGTTTGGGTAGGCGTCAAAATTGCAAATTTCAAAATTATGTAAAGATCGTAAAAATAAGAATAAATTTTTTTTTGTTTCAAGATCCCGATTATTCCGGCTATCATCGCTGAATTGAGTAATATGGGAAAGAGAAAACCACGGGAGGCGAGCAAACCTACGTTTAAGATGAAGCGAACACTGCAGAACCAACGCGAAGGAAAATTAGCGACCGATCTTATAATGCAAAATAGATTAATGAAAAAACAAGAAGAGGATAATAATCAGCCTGGTGCCTCAGGTAGTCGATAGTGTACAAACGATATATGCATTTACATACATTTAAATACACCATTTTTTTTCCTACAAGAAATTTGATCATCTAATTCCTATTACATATCGTAGATAAAAATAGTACCGACACCGTATCCCGGGAAATACTGCGTAGTTGTAATACGATATTAGTAGTTAACATTAAAAAAAAAATACTTGAAAATACTTCACTGTGAATATTTTGCCGTGAAGGCAGAAATTGGCTAATTTTTAAACTGAGAGAGAAAATTGCCTCACTGATAATTTTTCAAAAAGAAAGGAAAAATGCATGAAAGGCATTTACAGTGAATTTAGATACTTTTGGTGGTTTTCGGATGTTTCGCTCGGAGAAATTTATGGTTTCTCGACTGCGATCGCAATGCCCATTCCGCCACCGATGCAGAGGGAAGCGACTCCTTTTTTGCCTCCAGTTCGTGCCATGATGTGAAGAAGAGTGACTAAAACTCTCGCACCCGAGGCTCCGATGGGATGTCCGAGCGCGATCGCGCCACCATTTACGTTGACTTTGTTCGGATCCAGGCCGAGTTTATTTACGCAAGCCAGTGACTGAACGGCGAACGCTTCGTTCAGCTCGTAGAAATCAACCTCATCCTTCGTCCACTTGGCTTTTTTCAACTGAATTACGAAAAAATATTACATCATTGTATGAAAAAAGAAATTTATATTTCTATTTTTTATATATTTTTATTAATATTTACTACTGATTCCACAGCTGGTACTGGCCCCATGCCCATTATTTCAGGTTCCACGCCAGCTAACGCCACTGCCACGATTCTCGCCATGGGCTTGAGACCCTTCGAAGCTGCTAGTTTCGAGGTCATCATCAATACCGCAGCGGCACCGTCATTCATTCCGGACGCATTTCCTGCAGTCACCGTACCCTCGTCCTTAAATTCATTTAAATTTTCAATTTAAATGGAAAGATAAAAAGGCAATAATTCATTATTACCTTGTTAAAGATGGGTCGTAATTTGGATAGGGCCTCGACAGTTGTATTCGCCTTCGGGAATTCATCAGTGGAAACTGTGTATGGTACTCTTCCAGAAATTAGTACCGGAACTATTTCCTTTTGGAAGTAACCCGCGCTGATTGCATTTTGGACCCTTTGTTGAGAAGTTGCAGCGTAAGTGTCCTGCTCTTCTCTGCTGATCTTAAAGGACTTTCGAATGTTCTCGGCTTTTTTTTAACAAAAAAAAGAGGTAAATTAAATAAAACATCGCTGATTTTTGTTAAATACATTTTTACCTGTTATTCCCATATGTATATTAGCGAAAGCGTCTGTCAATCCATCATGGATCACCGTATCGATCATCGCGGCATTACCCATTTTTACTCCATTCCTCAGATGTATTGCATGAGGACCCTGACTCATGCTTTCCTGACCACCCGCAACGATAACGTCACATTCTCCAGCTTTTATCGCCATATAGCCATTGATAACAGCTCTGTGAAAAGAGAAGTTGATGCAAATCCATTTCATTTTTCTCTTTTTCTTTTCAATGTATTATTCATCGAATTTTTAAAATATTTCTTTTCTCTTATTTTGCAGCTGAAAGAGGAAAAACTTGCTTCAAGCCCGAGCCACAGAGCATATTTATCACGTATGCGGGGACCGAAATAGGAAGACCGGCATTCATTGAAGCTTGACGAGCTGGGTTTTGACCTTGTCCTGCTGTCAGTGCCTAAATAGAAGAAGAAAAAATGAGAATATCTTACCGAGACCTGAAAATCGAGCTTTTTCGCTTACTTGGCCCATAATAACTTCCGAAACTTCGGAAGGCTCCAATTTAACTCTGGCCAGACATTCTTTGATGACAATAGCACCTAAATCTGATGCCTTGAGTGAAGCCAAGGTTCCACAGAAATTTCCTGAATGACACATAAAAAAAAAAAGATCAAACTTTCACTTGAAAAACTTTTGAAAATAATACATTATGAAAAAAAGTTTTAGGTCATCCAACGTGAAAAGCGTAAATGCAAATTTTACGTCAAAGATTTTTAAATAATGCAAAGAAAGATAAAAATTATGATTAACTGAAAAATGAGTACATCCATTTTTTTGCATCGATAAATTCTAATAGAGAAGAGTCAGAGATCAATTGTACATTTTCTACAGAAAATTTTTTTAATTTCGTTCAAAGTGGCACGAAAAACGGTAAATTCGAAAGTAGGCTCTCGTAAGAATAACGTTTGTAAATTTATGAAAAATAAAACAAGAAATGCAATGACAATGAATATTAAGAGCGATCAAAAGACGAGCGTTCTTCGAGGTGTTGAAAAAAAGATCAAATGACTGCTCATTGATTGTTTAAAATTCAAATAAATGATAATTCCGTTTTATGGAATTTGAAAGTGGTGACACACTTGCCAATATTAACATAGCTACGTATTTTTTAATTATCGAAGAAATGAAGAATTAATCTTACGTACCAATTGGAGTTCTTACGGCCGAAACTATGACAACATCGTTGTCTGACATTTTCGATAATTGGGAATAGCTGCCAGAGAGATAAATACGAAGTTCGTTTCACGATGTGCTCACTCGCACTGTGCTCAAGTTTCACCGATTCGCTATTTTGTTTATGAACATATGTATGGTGCATTTTCTGAAACAGTGCTGCCAGTAAAAAAAAAAATTACGAAATGCTTTCAAGTTTTCTGTCAGATGGCAAATCGTGTTAGTTTCTAAAGCTCCTTCGATAACACAGAGACCATTTTTATTTTTTATTTTTATTTTGTTTTACGGTGGGGAACGGAGGTGTTATTTGTTTTTGTTTTGATCAGTGCTGTATAAAAAAGGGTACAAAATAAAAATTTTATATTTTAATGATTTGTATTACAGCAAAGCTGTGCTCTCAGCTAAGATGTCAAAATAAATAGTAATACCAGTGTTCTAGTTTCGTACTTGAAATTTTAATTATGTACATATTCGTAGCACGACCGATGCACTTTGTCACGACTGATAACAATTGATAAAGAAGATTATACATTGCTATACTTACGTTCGACGAAATCTCTGTAGAGTCTCATAGACTTGGAAAATTACTTTTCTAGGTTCGCAGAAGATCAAAAAAAAAACATGGCATTGTCAAAACCAAAAGAAATAGTTTACAATGCTCTGGGGATGTATCTCAACAGTTTGTATACGAATCCTGTAAGAACAAAAGCTATAACGAGGTATGTTAAATAACAATATAATTTTTTGTCATATTCTGAAACTCTTTGTGACAAGTGTTCTTTTTTTCAGTTGTATTACAGCCGTATTGGGCAATTATCTCTCTCAAAAGATGATTGGAGTGACACACGTCAATCATGACAGTCTCATGGCGTTTGCTCTCTTCGGTCTGTTCTTTGCAGGACCAATGTCACATTATTTTTATCGATGGGCCCCTCTCGTCACAAAGAATTCTCTGGGTATTCTACTTCTAGAGAGAGTTATTTATACACCCTGCTTTCAAGCTTTTGCTCTTTACATGCTTGCCAGACTCGAGGTAATTCAGAGTACATTGATCAGAGATACTTCTGATTGATACAGAATGCTCATCATTTGTTTTACTTCTCAGGGAAAATCACATAAGAGCTCAGTTGAAAATTTAAACCAACTTTACTGGCCTGTTCTTGAGGCCAACTGGAGATATTTGACACTGATTCAATTTATCAATATTCGTTATGTTCCACCAATGGTTAGAGTATAGTGTTAATAATTTCACTTTTATAACAAACAGTTCATAATGAATGTAAAATTGATAAAATTTTGTTCAATTACAGCTACGTGTCTTAGTGGTCAGCATAATTGGATTGCTATGGTCCATTTTTCTGGCAAAAAAACGCGAAAAACTTGCAGCTGATAAACGAATCAAGTTCTGAAGTGCAACACTTTTTTCTTCCATTTTTTTATACTGTTAAAAAAAATCTTCCATATCATAGGGATTTGACATACGTTTTCGGATAAAGTCTTCTATTTTTGTGTCAAATTATTATACATTCCTACTGTACATTATTTGTTATAAAGTAATAAATTTATCTCGGATTTTGGGTTGTGCGAAATTCATTCGTTTTTTCTTTGACAACTGAGATTCGGTACAGGAAGTAACGACGTGTCTCTTCGTAAGCATTTCGATTTAATCACACAACAACAATACAGAGTGTTTTTTTTTCTTTTATATTACAGATATAATCCGGATCTTTCAATTTAACGACAAATAACATCATTCTCGCTTCTTTCCCAAATTATTTTTTTGCTTTTTTGGCTTCAGATAACTCGGTAAAATGTCATAATTGGATGCAATTTGGGAACATATACGTCAGACATTCCTTAAATTTCTCTTTTATCCTTCAATCTTTTTCTCTCTCGGTGACACTTGGAATTTCCATTTATAGAAAAAGATTAGAAGAAAATCACTTTTATCGTCGTACGAAGAATGTTTTACGGAGTTACGAAAGGTACGTGTCGAGAAATTAGTAATATCTCTTTGGTGGCCTTTCACTAAGTATTTTCGACTCCCTGGAGTCATAATGTTCGATAAATAATATAAATTAAATAAATAGCAGCTACATAATATTAATGTAAATTCGATATCAATATCATCGGAGACTAGTACTTTTTTCAGGCGAAACCTGAGCATTGCGAGACTTATTGAATTGAAAATGCTGAAGAGGAAAAAAAAAATATTTTCGACCATTAGCAGATTCACCTCGATTATTGAATTTCACGAACAATGAACAATCTTATGAATTCATACATTCCACATAAGGAAAATCTAATAAATTAATAAATATATGAATAAACGAGAAATCCCTAATCATCGACGCATTAATAAATATTAATATTTACACATTAGATTGAGGGAAGCGTGAGATTGCACTAAAAAATAAATTTGAATTGGTGAATGAAATAAATCAGCGATGCAAAAGTAAAGAAATTAATGTAATGGGGAATACATAAGGATTGTCTCATTTTAAAATTCGACTAGCATTTGCACTGAAAGTATTATGGTATAATTGAAAAGTATCTATCTATCTTCCCCATAAAAAAAAAACATTGATAAGATACAGCTTGGAGATCACAAGTAATTATTGCTTTTAAGCACATTCGAAATCACGATTAAGGGTGAGCCAGAGAATACTGTTTTCGAAAAACAGAAGAAAAATGAACGATTTATCGTCTTTCTTTTTCTCCGAGTATCTAATATAATAAATAAATAGATAAATAAGTAATAAAATGGCAAATATCATTGGACTAGAATCAGTTCTCTCACTGAATAATATCCGTTTATAACGGGTACTTAAAGTATATCGAAAATTTAGTTAACAACGTAAATTCGGTAATGCACCGAGAAAAAAAAAATCAAATGATAGTCCTCTACGGGTCAACTTTCTTCATACGCACGCTTTTCCTTTCTCCGGTATTTTTGGACGTGCCAAGATTTAAGAGATTTCTCGATTATTGAAAATCTTTGGAAAAAACGTGCACGAAGTTTACCGGAGATAGGAAAGAAGCCGCTTGAATATCTTTCTTCTGCAGTCGATTATCTTTGACAAATACATCCTATTTTTCTGCAGAAATTCCTGCTCCTTGGAAAAATAGAACGTTTTTTGCCATATTTCTTTTTTTTTTCGGCATCTTAAAATGGGTTTAACGGGTATAGGAAGGACTCCGAGTCGGTGAACGACTAGACCTTCGACTCGGACTGGACCAATCGCTGTGTCTGCTGCTCGCCGAGCTGCTCGGCGACGATGGTGGCGATGGCGTTGGTCGATGATACGGTATCGGTCTTTTTCTAGCACTGAAATAATTGTGTTAGTCGAGTTAGTAGTTGCAGAAAACGATTAAATGAAAGTTTATTAATGCATTGGTCATTCAATTTTCGTTGTTAGAAATTGGTTACATTATTTTTTTTTGATTTTTCGAAAGACATGAAATAAAACTTACATCATGGGTGGCAATCTCTCAACGGGTTTTGGGGTCTCAGATACAATGGTAATCCGCGATACATGATAATGCTAACGAAAGGCACGGGAAAAACAAAAGAAAATCATGCGCAAAATGGGTGAATCGTGCATGGATTAAAAATGTTGATTGAGCAAAAATAAATTGAACGAAAATAATAATAATAACGTGGCTACTCACCCTACAAATTATGAAAGAAACTCGACGTTGCGACACAATGAAGCTCATCAGCATAGAAATTTTGTTCATCTTATACCAATCGTATATTTTCGCAAATTTTAACGGATCAAACTTAAAATCAGCGTGAATATAAAAATAAACATACCGATCGTTGTTTTTTTTTAAACTATTTAATGACTTTTGTAGAATTAATGAACTCGCTACTGGATAAATAAGAGAAAATTTTCGTATGTTGTTGTCTCGCTTATATACATACATAGAATATTGTATAGTGTATGCATGATATACATGTAACTTAAAAAGTGATACACACATGCTATACGTCTAAATAATTGAAATCACTCACGTAAACAAATCTCTGTGTTGATACAATACGCACGAGGAAAAAAAAACATAATTGTGTTTGAGTGTGTGGGAGAAAAAATAATACAAGAGGTTGTAAAAATCATCAAAGTCATGTCCACAGTCGTAAGCTTTGACAGGTGATTCTACACGAATGAGGGTGTAAGTTACTCTCGACTTTTCATCGGAATTATACAGCGTTTTTCTTCTTATCAATACATTATAAGAGATATCCATTATTTTTTCATCTTTTATTATATTGTATTATTGAAAATGTGTCGTTTCAAATGGTTTTTACGCAGTCCGTATAAAACATTATCTTCTATGCCTGTTCCTCGATCTGTCCCTGTTTCGACACAAGACAAACAAGTTATTAGATTCGTCGATTCTCGTATGCAAATGTAAAAGAAATATAGTTATAGATTATCGAAAAAACTTTAAAATTTGATGATCGTTGTTTGAATTTTATTTAATGAAAAAATGAATTTGATCAGAGCGATCGTGTTCAAAAGTAACCAGTAAAAAATATAAATCTCAGTAAATTTGTTAAATTATGATGGAAGGAACAATAAAGAATAGCTGACGATGTGGTCAAATAAATATTGGTAGCTCAGTGCAGCAACGCATGTCGTCTAATTGAAATAGAGAAATAAAATAAAAATGGAATATTCGAGCGTCCGATACTACAACGAGGAAAAATTTGCTAAAATCTTATAGTGTGACTTTTGGAATATACTTGTGATAGAGAATGAAATTTGCCTTGACTCACCTCGTGATGCGACGTCTGTCGAGGAAACTTGGCGAACCGTGTCGTCGAGGTATCGAGGGTGAACGTGATCTGCTCGATCCCGAAGAGCTCGATGATGAACGGGAAGATCGACTCGAACCGCTGCTGGAGGATCGCCACGAACTGGAGAAACTTCTCCGACTGCGTCGCGTTGAACTTGTCGGAGTGGAAAAAAAATAATTAGTGAGCTACACGAAAAGATGTGAAAATGAGTAATAAACAGTTCGAATCGTTCGAGGTTTATTTACCTTCGCGAAGATCGAGAACTGCTGCGGCTTCGGCTTCTCTTTGATTTATCGCGTGACGTTCTGGACGGCGATCTCGAGGGACTCCGTGATTTTTTGGACAGAGAGCGACTCCTCGACCTCTTCTTGGAGGGCGATCGACTTCTGGACGTCGAGCGAACTTTCGCCGGCGAGTGGGACATTGATTTGTTCGTTTTCTTCGTTCTGGTCGAAGACTTCGACGTTGCCGAGTGTTTGGAAGCTATCGAGGAAGAGCTCGAGTCACGCGATCTCTTCGACCTGACCGAGTGTTTTGGCGATTGTTGCTTAGTTCTTGAGGACGACCTCGAACGAGGATGATTGCTCGTAGGGGAGGCTGACTTTTTTTTGCTCTGCGGTGAACCCGATGCTGATTTTTTTTCTTCTCTGGAGGAGGCGCGCGGTGAAGCGTCGCTGATTTTCTCGCGTCTCGGTGAGCCTCTCCTTTTCTCGCTCGAACGCGATCTCGTGTGAGAACGGGATCTCGAGTAAGATTTGCCTCTTTCTGGTGACTTTCGCGCATCGCTGGGCGATGTCGCTTCTTCACGACGCGAATTCGGTTTGCCGCTCGACGTGGGTGTACACGATTCGGATGGGGGAGTAACGCGAGGCGGCGATTCCGTTGGTGATCGCAGTTTGATGTTTGCCAACTCGTCCTCGTTTCGTCGCGAATTTTTCGGCGACTCTCTCGCCTCTCTCAGCGGCGTGGCAGATCTCTTTCTCACTGGCGAAGATTTGTTTCGCACGGGTGGTGATCCAGGTGGACGGGACTTGACGGGCAACTCGATCTGTGCCTCGTCACGAGTCAGGGGCAGAGCTGGCGAGGGCGAGCGACTCGAAACCGGTGAACGAATCGATTTGCTCGGTGACTTTGAACGAGATCTCGCTTTTTGAACGATCGTCGGAATCGTAGCGATCTGAACGAACGATTTGGGTGGTTCGCTCGGCAGAGCGATATCCAGAAGCACGGGATTCACATCTTCCCGTTTCTCAACCTTTATCTTTGTCGGGCTCGAAACTTTCTTTCCGAGGCTCTCGCGCGCTTTCGCTGCCAATCCAGACTGCAAGCGTTTCAAGGTGTTTATTTCACGTTGTCTCTCCTCGTCGTCTTCCTCTTCGTCCTCCTTTCCCTGCCTTGCATCGTTATCCGGATTGTCATCATTCTCCTCATCGCTGGACGATCTCAAGCTAACTCGCGGCGCGACTCGTATTTTCTTCGTCTTCGAGGAAGATCGAGACTTTCGCGACTTCGAAGCCGCTCGTCGCCCGTCGACGTAACTACTCTCGTGATTATCGTCGGATCGTTTTGATCGAGAAAGCGACGATTTTCTCCTGTCGTCTTGCGAGTCGCGATAGCGAGATGTGTCTTTCCTCACGGGGGAATAACTCAGGCTAGAACGACGGGAGCGACTCCGTGATCTGCTGCGAGAGGGCTTTCGGTGATCGCCGGACAAACGATCGCGTCGATACTGTCTTGACGACTGGGACTTTCGGTAATCCCTCGTTCTCGGCGAACGGGATCTCCGACGCGAGTTCGATCGGCGCCGACGAGGCGAGCAATGTCGAGACTCGAGCGGAGAGGCTCGACGACGCTGCCCGTAACGCTCGTAACGCGAACGACTTTGACTCCGCGAGTACCGGCTGCTTTGACGTCTCGGCGATTTCGAGAGGGCCGGACGACGCCTGCGAGCCGACGGTGAGCGCGAATTTGCGACCTGTTTTCGAGAACGGGAGTATCGTCTTTCCCTCGATGAATTTCTCTTCGCGTTGGTGGATCTCTCGTTGCTGCGAGCACGAGACGGCGAGCGATTTCGTCTTGACGATTGGTAGGGCGATTTTTCGTCTCTGGATGCTGCTGAATATTTGTCCTTCCCTTTCTCGAAAGCTCCTCCGGCTGTTCCGCCCGTGCGTCTGTTGCTCGCCCGACCGTGCGACGTGGAATCCCGTCCTCGACGTGGCGGTGACTTTGTCTCGGTGTTTCGATGGGCACGGGGTGGCGGCTCCGGTGAATCACTGCGACGCTCGATGTCACGACTCGTCGCACTAACGATCGTCTCTGCGTTCTCGCGTGGTTTTTCTGCCGATTTGTCGCGTTTCATCGACTTCTTCACCGGTTCCGGGCTACTACGGAAATAAAATTAATTTTCTTACGCTGCATAATATTCCTTTTACATTTAAAAAAAATTGCAGTGCGTGTAACAGTACGCGTCAAAAATATTAATCAACGCATGTAAAGAAGTTTCATTTTAAAAAAAAGTATGAATCATGAAAATTACCTGTCGGAGGAGCTTTCGGATGTTCGACGTTTCCGTTTCGCAGGGGCTTTTCTCTTCTATAATGAATATCACAAAATATTCGTTATTCGACTTTTGTAAACTTCAAAGTTTTATTAAACATCGAAATCATGCATTTATTATCTTTTTCTCAAATTTATAGACACATTACTGCGGAAACAATATATACAGACTT
Source organism: Cremastinae sp. A BG-2022a (assembly GCA_030522545.1). Lineage (NCBI taxonomy): Eukaryota > Metazoa > Arthropoda > Insecta > Hymenoptera > Ichneumonidae > Cremastinae sp. A BG-2022a. The sequence goes on along the minus strand of JAPYYW010000358.1, from coordinate 20,722 downwards.
TCCTGTAAATTTTCATCAATTAATCTGAGTTCTTCAACCCGATAAACCACTTATTATCAGTAATATCGAATCGTCATACTATTATTTTTATGAAAAAAAAAAGAATAACTCGTTGAATGACCCCCTGTCGTAAAAAAATATGAGAATCCCGAAGAATCTCACGGATAGACGCGCGCTGGAATTTTTCTAAATGCTGCGGGACAGGCATAGAGAGGCTCACCGTAAATATTGATTAAATTCTTACAAACTCAAACGTACAAACGAAATAATTCTGACATTCAGCGTATATAATATAAAAATAGAAAATGTTGAAATTTGAGAAATGAAATAAATTAAAAAGGCACACCCACACACACAATATTTTGAGAAATACTTCGGCCACGAATATTCGTGACGACGTATGTGTTCTGGTGCTCGACACAAAACCATGTGAGTTTCATCTGTTGATAATAATGTAGAAGAAAAACTATGTATATGTAGCAAATACAGCAAAGAAGATATGTATTAAAAAATAATAATAAAAAATTGTAAGAAAAGCCTCATTTACGAAAGGGAATAATTTACGAATTATTTAATTACATTGAGTAAGCGGCATGTCGGGTACTCACTCAGGGAATGTATCCTGTCAAATGGCGCTGATAATTACAAACAATACTGAAATTTACACTTTGAAAACAATGTGATCCGTTGGACTTTAGAAAAATTAGAATATAATTTTTTAAAAATGTAAAATTTTTCTTTCTTGCTCACTTAAAATGAAACAACGACGAGCTATCGATCATGCTTCGAGGATATAGAAACAAATATAATGGATAGATGGTTTGGTAAGTTACTAAATACATAATAGAGGAGCTTAAATCAAATAAAACGAGAATTAAACAGAACGTAAAGAAGATATCGCGATAGAGATTTAAATGACTTGAAATCTATTATTTGTGATCACGTTAGAACAATTTGAACGTCTCTTTTTCTTTCTTTCTCACAATTTTGCTACATGAGCTTAGAGCAAGAACAAGTTGATTCTTGTATCCGATGCATGCTTACGCTTTTCGTGCCAAAATTAACAATGCTCGAACATATTTCTCATTTTTTATGCATATTCAGCAACGTGTAATATCGAAAAATATTATACGAAGATGAGAATTAAAAAAATGTATATAACGTGTGCTCAGGTCTTGGCATCGCTTAGCATTTGTAAAGATTCAATTTTTGTCATTCCTTTCTCTGGGCGATTAAAAAAAATACTTGTTTTTCCTCACCTCGTGCTTATCCTTCGTGTCTGACTTGGATTTCTTCTTCTTCTTCTTCCTTTTTTTCTTGGACTCGGCCTCGGAGGAACTAAAAATTTGTTTCATTGGTAAAAAATTTATTTGAAAAAAGTTATTTGTAGTTAACAAAAAATGTTTACTTGGGGAAAAATCGTTTTACCTGCTACCGTCGGAGTCATCACTGCTGTTGCTATCGGAGGAGCTCACTTCCGGCTTCTTGTGCTTCTTATCCTTTTTCTTTTTCTTCGACTTGTCTCTCTTCTTGCTTACTTTCGGCGACTCGGATCTATTCGGCGAAGAGAATAATCAACAAATCAGTAAATAATGTTTGAAGTTACAATTCGTAAGTTTCGTTATTCATGTTAGCGTGTTTCTCTTTTCTTTTTAATAACAATACAGATGAATGCATATCCATATATGTAGAACAATAATTATAAATATCGATTAAACGTTGCAGTGGACGGTCTTCCAGTCGTCAAGTGCATATTCTTGTGCTGATAATAGAAAAATAATATTTTAACAAATTGCGACCATAAGATCGAACATTACTACGAGCTGACTAAAAATCTTCAAGTAAACACATTATTTTGTCACGGCGTCCAGCCTTAATGTACTCGAACGATAAACAAACGTACTAAATAAATGCAAACAAATTTTATCGACCTTGTCACGATCGTTGATAAAACAAACAAAAAATCGCGACACGTTCCGTAGGAACTTTCGAACATTATTCATCGACTGATGGTGTAAAAATTAATGTTTAGGGGAAAAATGGTTGATTGAAAAAAAACATAAAGGGTGATGAGAATGTCAGTTTACATATGAAAATTGGTGCGATTGTTTCAGTCGCAGCATCTCGCCGTAGCTAAAGTATCAACAATTCAGTAATTATGGTTATTATAATGAAGAAAAAGTCGTCTACGTGATTTACTGGTGTTGTTCCAAAGGATCTGGTTTTCAGAGGTCGGTTCGTACTTCTGTCACGTGATAAATAAAATTGAATGCGCGGAAATGTAATTTTCTTCCCTCTGGAACCAAATCCTCCAAAGACACAAAACAAGTAAACAAACATTTATTTATGAATATACACATATACATATTTTCGTGAAATATACGAATACATATATGTATATGTGCTTAGATTTAAATGTATGTACCCATAATACATCAGTATAATAGAGTAGCATAAATTTATGTATAATGAGGAGATTATTACGATATAATATGGGATTAGCATTACCTTGATAACCATCGATAAGGACGGACTTGTCGGAAAAAAATAGAGATATGACATTAACAACAAGCTTTTCCATCGATAAAAACAAAGATAAGAATTTGCAATGATAGAATTTCTTCTAAACTTTTATCTTTTTGTTCCTTCGTTTTGTTTTTTTTTCTTTTATTTGTATTTAAAAAATGTTAATCCGGAAAGAAGTACATGCTCTCTTTGCGAAATCGACTATTCAAACGATAGATTGAAAAACGCGTCAGCTCTTAGATTTATTGCTCTTGTAATAGTGAACCGAAAAGAGGTGTCGAGAGAGTCGCAGCGACGGGATAAAGTCGGACGAGAGAGCCGATATTGTGAAAAAAAAATGATTTTTGCTCTTGAAATGCGTCGTTCGACGAAAAATCTCGTCGCTGCGACGTCTTCCCGACAAACGCGACCTGCTGTCAATGATCGTGGCAATATAAAAAGCTTCTTATTTCATTCGGAATAATTACTTTTGTTGAAAAAATTAACAGCCCGCTCGGTTTTTCACCCCTCGTCTTCTTTTCTCTTTGCTTACTTCAATCTTGTTTTTGCTTTCATTTTTTTAAAATAAATCGCGATTCGACGCGAGACTTACCTACTGTGCCTACCTCTCAGGTAGGCACTCACGTCCTCCTCAGTTCTGTTTGAAACAGAGAAAGGTGTACGGGATATGAGAGAACAGTGGACGAAGTTGTACGTTTCATGAGCGTCATACATTGTCCGAGGACATTTAGTACTTATATTACATATCATTTAAACAAACGAAAGAAAAAGAGAAAGATATATGAAAAGTATAACATATTACGCTCTTTTAGGCAATACAAAAAAATGAGTCGTCTAAGAGTGTACAAAAGCTTGTGGATATTGATGCTTTCAATTTGCGATTGATGAACAATCAAATGTCAATGTAGAGGAATAGACAGATATGTATTTATACTTACATATACATATTTTTTTATACATAAATATGTATTTATATATATGTAAATATAAAAAAAGAATGATAATGATAGTAATGATAACGACAGTTTGAAATGGTCTACAGGAATATGGGCTTTTATGTGAGAAAATTCACTCCTGCGAACTCCCTTTTCTCTTTTCTTTTTTGTTTTTTTCATCATTAAACTTTTCGACTCTAATGTCTCGGAGCCTCGATCAGTTCTGTCCTCGAATTTCGAATAATTCGTTCAAATGTCTCAAAATGCGTTCTTTTCTTCTTCTTCTTGAATACCAATTAAAAACGCGAATTCCCAGCTTCGCTTTCGATCGAAAACACTTTCACAGTGCTCAAGCGCTGGGTGTTGAGCGATCGACGAGACAGAGAGGGAAAAAAAGAAAGAACAAACAAAAGTGATTTTATAGAACAAGAGCTCGTCGAGCCTCCTCGAACTTTTCCGCCGGGATGGGACCATACCTGTCTCTCTTGTGCTTCTTCTCCTTCTTTTTCTTCTTGGCGCTGCTGCTGCCGGAACGTTTTCTCTTGACTTTTCTTTTCTCGGGTGAGCTGCCGCTAGCGTCCGGATTCTTGTCGAGCGCGGTTTGTCCCGTCGTCGTAGCTGTCGTCGTTCCTCCGCTCGTATTGTGAGGAAGCGCGACCGGACTCGGCGTACGAACCAGCTCGTAAACTTTGCTCGCGGCTGCACGTGCCTCGGCCTCGCGTGCATGCCTCTCCGGGTCTAGGCTGCTACCCTCGACAAAGAATTCCGATATGCCGAACGCCTCGCGCAACTTCGCGTTCTTTTCCTGCTGAGCTTCGGCAACTTGGTGTGTCTCGCGTACGCTGAAAAATGAACAAAAGGATAAATGTTAGCATTGTTTCCATGTATATCATAAAAGAAATGGTACGTAAAAAAAAACTACTTTGTCAATTTCACAGTCATGCTGTGAACGAATAAATCAATGTTTGACAAAGTATGACGCGGATCGCGTAATTTCCGTATCACCGGGATTGTATTTTCTTGGAGGATTTAAGTGCTGTTTCGAGGAGAGAAAGAGTTGCTCGGAAAGTCGAATGGAAGGGCTCGTGCCGGGCGGAAAACGCGGTTAAACAATGCCAGCGAGGTGACATAACAGAGACTGGGTGTGTTGTATAGCAAGGGAGTCAACCCCGCTGAATCGAGGAAGCACCGAGGGACGAGAAACGAGGCGAGAGCGAGCGAGACGGAGCTCTCCCCTACTGGCAAACCCGCCTACCGCTCGCTACCGATCAATACAATCCCAGCTGTTCTCTTTTCCAACATCCCTTTCACGCACTTGCACAGCACACTAGGATTCAGAGCCAGCCAAATACGTGAGAAATAATGAAGAAAAAGCGAAGAAAGCTCGCGGCAAGTCTTCAATGAAACCTTTTTGTGCTCCGATTCTGAGAAAAGAAAAGAAATTCCTGAACGAGGATTTTTCCTCATCAGTATATTTTTGTACCATTTTTTTTTCTTGAAATGAATCTCTTATTTTTTATGGCGTGGATTTATATCAACGCCTGGATTGATATCGAAAATTGAATAAATAAATAAGTAAATAAATATGTAGATAAAGGATTTTTATGATAAATTCACCTGACGACGGATCTGACGTTGTTACGTCGTCCAGCGAATAAATGCAACTGGATGCGTTGACAGCAGCAACAATGTTGCTGCCTGATTAACGTCTGCGAGACCTTTTTTCCACGCGAGGCCTGCAATTTTCGTTTTCGCGAACGCTTGAATACTCTTTGACGATCGAGAAAGAAATTTCCACGCCAGAGACGCTCGAAGAAGGCACGACCATCCGGCGGACCGCGTCCACGTGCCGGCTTTGGCGGCAAAGAAGAAGTCGACATTCCTTCGGAGCACATTTCTTTTTTTTTCTCTTATTCTCAAACGAAAATATTCTTTCTGTTACGTGATTTTCGAGCTCATCGTTTGCTTCTTCTGGACTCTCTGAAACAACTTATTTCCTCCACTCGTCGTGTATTTCCGCAATTTGAATCGAAAGGAAACTTTTGATTGAAAAAACGATGCTTTAATATTTCCGATTGCGACTTCCTTTCGTCGTTGTGCGAATAACAGTATGAATAGTCTTCGTGTAAAATCTACCGCAAAGTACTCTCGAATTTCTTCAAAAAGGCTCTTTCTTTTCCCTCTTCGGATCCTTCAGTGAAAAGTGTCTCCAGCGCTCTCAAGCTTTTTAATCGTCGACTTGTCGCTCAAAGAGATAATCACTGTTGCAGATGAGGGAGGACTAATAACTTCCGTGTTTATTTTCCTCGTTCTCGTCGCTTTTTTACCTTTTGTCCTCTCGTCGACGTTCTATCACGATTGTTCTCTCTCTACACTTTTCTCGTATATATATATATTTTTTTTCTTTCAATTGCGATACTCTTTCTTCGAATTGACAGATCGTTGCTTCATTTCCCATTCGATTTTCTTCTTATACTTTTGTTATAATATTTATATAAAGTTTTTTTTTCGGTACTTTTATCATAATTAAGCGAAATTTGCTTCAATGCTTAGATTAAATTTTCTTAGAATTAAGGAAGACGTTGGATTAGGCACTAGCGTGCCTAGGCACGATGTCCATTAAAAATGTAGTATCAACGTTACAATTATTTTCTTCAATCACCGTGGTGATCAATGGAGACACGTGAATTTCTTAAAGTTATTTATAAATTTTACCCATCAGTTTCGCGAATATAAAAGAGGTATCACGATTTTTAGATTCATCATCGTATTTTTATTCTGTTTTTTCAGCTCGACGATTTTTTTTTATCAACAGCCATCATCCGGAAAATGTAAAAGCTTCGATCGTAGAAACTTACGTAAGGTTTATCATAACACGAAATGTGGGTTGTAAGCTTTGCTCGTGGAACATCCAGAGAATTCTTGTCATTCAAATAGTCACCCTGATTGTATTTTTTTTTTCAGTCGATCGAACAACACCAGGATCTTCAACGGGCGTTATCCCGAGTTATTCACTCCAGTATAAAACGTGTGCGTTTATCCACCCAGGTCCCTTCGCTTGCATATCCAATGTACAATCTTTCACGTATTTCAACCATAACTCGAAAATTGGAACGAGATATATTCATTAATATAATTATAATTATTAATATTATAATATAAGTATCAGGATTTAATATCTTATCGATGAATGATTAATATGCGAATATATTTAATGTGCTAGATTTGGAAGACTTTTGTGATTTTGCGATCAACCGTCGTTAACTACATTTTATCTCGTTTCTCCTCTCCTCTCCGGTAGTTTCAAATGTTCCGTATTCGGGAATTTTCCTGTACCACCTTCGAAACCGTTTTCGTTCTTTTTCCCGATATACCCGACGACCCCATCATTATGTATTTTTTTTTTATTCGTAAAAACTTCAACCGGAGAGAGGTTGAGTCACGCGAGACGTTCACTCGACGGCTTTTCGTTTACGGTACTGAACGGTGAAATAGCGACGCCAGCGAAACTCTTCTCGTCGCAGCATCCTCCTCTTTCTCTCTTTCGCCTCGTCGTTGATTTTCCATGGTTGCGCGAGTCTCCCTTGCCATTTCACTCCCTTCGTCCTCTCCCCACCCCCCCTGACCATGCCTTTCTGGCGCCATTCCTGTCTCGCTTCATCTTCGTACGCGGAGTTCCTGGGAATGCTCGGAGCGCCGGCGCTATTCCGGCACGCGCTCGAGTCGATATCCAGGCTCCTCCACCCCATTTCCATCAACTCGCACCCGCTTGTGTGCGGATTTTCATCCCCGTCCCTTGCTCTCTCTCCCTCCTCGTCTATCGGAATTCTGCATCCCTGGGCATCCTTTCACCAACACGAATCGTCCAATCTTCAATATTCGCGGTTATTCATCGATTATCCTTTTCAAACTCCTGAATACATATTTTCCTATTTCATTAAAATGTATGAAATAGAATTTTTTTTCACATACTTCTACCCTTTTCTCGATACAGAAAAGTTTCATTTTCGTTTCATCTACCCTGAATATTCAGATTTTGCTAAAAATAGGGATATTTCGTAATATTCGCGATGTCGTTGGGAATTAAATTCTTCGTGTCGGATAATTTTTGTTCAAGAACGTCGAAAAATACGTGTTCCACAGTGGGAATATCTCAAACTTGCTTGAAATAGTTGGGAAATTTTTTTTTTTTTGTTACTTACTTTATGCGACCAAATTCATCCTGAGGTACAGGCGGCTTCAAATCACTGCCTATTAGCATGGAACGATACGCCTCCACTTTCTTCTTCACCTCTTCAGCTGTGAATCTGTTGAAAAGTCATACATTTTTTTATCATATCTGATATTTGGTAAAAATCTGATAAAAGTCTACCAAGGTTGAATGAAATAATCTCATTGCTATTGTGAACATAAGATACACGGTTGAATACCACAATTGACCCGGTTTGTTGTCAGTTTTATTGATCTCTAAAATCTAATTAGATTGGGGAAGCAAACAAATCGAGAATGACAATTCAGTTTGTGTTATTGCTCCGTTTGTACTACAAATATTGGTTCTTTGAGCAATACTATTTCTTGAAATGGAATATTTTGTTTGAATTCATTCAACAATGTGAATATCGCTTACCCTTGTTCTTCCAAGATGTCGGCGTGTTCAGCGCACTTGACCTCGATCTTCCGCTTTCTGACATGATCCAAAATTTCTTTGTTCGGCTGTTTGTTCAGTTGATCCAGTTTGGCTTCGTCGCTCTTGTAATCAACTTTATCCTTTGTCTTTCTAACAATGGCCCAGTTACGCTGCACATGACCATTAGTACCCGAGCCTCTGGGTGTTTGGAGTCCGATGCCATTGTACATTTTGAACTAGGCTAATTTTGTCCACGGTGTGAGATACGGAGGAAAACAAAAAACAAACAAAAAAAGTTCGACAACTCGAGAAAATAATGTTAAATAAACGAGAATACGATGAAAATGAGCATTTTTCGAGAGTGAGTGAAATCACTTCGGAACAGAGATTGGTTAGATCGCGGGAACTTCTTTTTAGGTTAGAATCGGGTTCGAGCAAATGAATAATAAAGACCGAGGGACTGCGCACAAATCGCAGAAACGACGCCAACGATCTTCAGCGAGCCGTCGCGATCACAGAGCAATAGATTATTCTAACGAGATTCAGTGTTTCTCGACGTTTGGCTTTCCCTACCTTCAGGCGCGCGTCGACGTTGAGGAACTGGCAAAGCGTAAACCGTCCATTCGCCGAGAAAGTTTTTGGCTGTGATATCTACGCGCGAATTTTTTATCGCACGAAATTGATTTCAATACGTATATTTCTAGGCGGATTGCACAGTGTATGTTCGGTATCGATGAAATAACGTTTTGCCCGTGTCGCGGGACGGGAGAGGATCAACTTCTTCCGGCGAAAAGTCGAACACGGACGCGATCACTCTTTTACCGGCGTTCTGGCTCGACCGCAGCGCCTCGCCGACGACTTTTTGAGAACTAATGAAATTACCGATCGAGTACACCGCATTTGGGTTATCGGCATCAACGGTAGCTGGCGCTATTGTCGAATTCCAACGACACGATTTTTTGACATGTGCGAATAATTTGAAAATTTTAACAAAATTTTTATCAAATTTGCGTATTTGGAAAAATGAATATTGTGTAATTGTGTCAAATAGCTATCAATTCAGTGAGCGAGAATATTATGTTGTAAAAAAAGAATCGATGGACTAGTTGGAAATTGAAAAAAATGGAAGTTAACGTAGGAAATGTGGTTATGCCCGGTGATATCGCTGCAATCAGCGTCCCGGTAAACAGTAAAGAAAAGGTAGTGCTCGGTCCGGGACTTCGTCGAGAAGGAGAAACGATTTACGTTTGCAAATCAGGAATATTGAAGCACAGGTCACCTTCGATTTATTACGTAGATAGTTACCAGAAAAGGTGAGAAATTTACATTTTGAATTTTAGGTTATGCATGTTAATTAAATATACAAAACAACTATTAAATAATAAATAATTTCATACTCGTACCAAAGAGATTCATAATAAGTTGAATCGATTGTACCAAAGCTGAAGCGATGATTTTTTTTTTTTTTTTCAAATCTTTCAATTTTTTTTTCAGGTACATACCGAACCGTGGAGAAGACGTCGTGGGTGTTGTGGTTCAAAAAGCTGGTGACATTTTCAAAGTGGACATAGGCGCCGGCGAATTGGCTGCTCTCTCGTACCTCGCGTTCGAGGGAACGAGCAAGAAAAACCGGCCAGATGTCCAAGTAGGCGATGCGGTGTTTGCCAAACTTGCGGTAGCGAGCAAGGACATGGAGCCCGAATTGGTCTGTGTCGACAGCCATGGGAAAAAAGGAAAATTGGGTGTGCTCGATCCCAGCGGTATGTTGCTGTCGTGTTCACTAAATCTTGTCAGAAAAATACGAAATCCGCTCAATCCGTTCCTCAGTGAATTTGCCAAGGAGCAAGCTTACGAGCTTGCAATTGGCATGAACGGCAAAGTTTGGATTCGCGCTAGAACAGTTAATGAGACAATTGCATTGGCAAATGCTTTCCTTGCCGCCGAATTTACACCGTACGACCAAATGAGATCACTGTGCTCCAGTGTGTCAAGAATCGTCTTGGAAAACAGTTGAATACTTGTACTGATTGCTTAAACCATTGTTAATTATTTGTTCATTATTTTCTTAGTCGAGCGTAATAAAAGAAAATAATTTTTTCTATAAATAAGTAACAAAGTACATGTTTTCACATTTTTATTGCACCAAATAATTCATTTAATAGAAACTCCGTCGATGCTTATCCCCCATCCCACTAAAACTGAAAAGTCCTCGATTTATCTGTTTCGCAACAAATTATTAGCATTATCCTTATTTTCCTCTCGTGATTGTGATACTGCAATTTCACAAGTTTACATTCGTACAATGAGTATTATCGAGAGTTCAAAGGATCGTTTACTAAACGACGGTGTGGATGAGACAACTCGCAGAGTGACATTTTTCCATTTCTATTGGAAAAGCTGTGAGTTTGATATAAGATCTTATTTAACATATACATATATATGTACATATACGTACGTGTATATATATATACATATGTAATTAAAAATACACTGGTATTGTATAGAATATGTTAATTTATGAATATGGTGATGATGAAAAAACAGTAGTAGTAATAGTAGTAGTAGTAGTAGCCTTATATGATAATCACACTTGGAATTATTTCGTTTACACGAATAACTTCAAGTTGGAAATAAAAGCAATACACAATATTGTTCTTCGGTGGAGGAGAATACATTGAGTTGTGATAGCGATAGATGGATGAATGCCACAAAGCTATAGGAACGCAAAAAAAGCTTAATATTTCTAATGCGTAAAAATACACTGTGGCAACCCGTAACAGCTACTCAATTTTTTTCTCTCTCTCTCTCTCTCCTTCTTTACGTATCTTCGTAATACAGTTAACTTTTAATCAATGATTCACAACCCGAGATATTGGCTAATTGATTAGCAAGGTATCGCGCGAGCCATCACGCGTACGTTTCCAACATTTTCAGCAAGAAAAGAATGATCTCTTTAAAATCAAAGTGCGCGCGTTCTCTGCAGGGAATCGAACAACTTTTCTCTCCCTCTGCCTCTTCACTAATCGCATTTTTAATCGTACGTTTTTTCATCTGATATGTGCCTATGACGTATTTTTTTTTCTCGTTTACACCTTTTTTATTATTCATATTTTAGTTCTCAGATTATTCTGTTTACATATGACTAGTAAAAGCATCGAGATTCAATTTCTGATGAGCGATGAGCTTTTCTTCTCTCTCGTTATGTCCCCATTATCGTCAAATTTTGGATAAGAAAAATACTTTTTGAAACGATTACGTATACCATGAAACAATGATATTGAAGAAGAGCCAATACTTCTCTCCGTATTATTTTTATCTAATCTGATTAATCCTCCCACATTCTTTGTTCTTTTTTTCTCATTATTTTGTACTTGACGACGAAATGTGCATTATATTTGTATATTTCCATTCTATGATTCATCTTGATCGTTTTTCTTCATCGTTTACGAAAAAATTGAAGATGAAAATACGAAAAATGAAAATCAATGACTCCACAGCGATCTCGCTAATACGTACTTAAATGGTCCTCTCGGAATTGTCAGAGTTCAATCGAATATCGCACAAACGGTTGAAAACTCAAGTCCGATAAATTATTTTTACATTTTTCTTTTTTTTTTTCAATACTCTGTAAATAAAATATAGTATGTATAGCTTATATTCATTCTCGAAGGCAATCGATACTCTTGATAATTCATACGCGTGTACCTCTTCTCTCTTTTTCAATGAAGGTATGTAGTAAATATCGTTTTAGTATAGTAGAATACAATTGTAGTTCATAAGCGTGCGGTTTTTCTCTCTTTTATTTTTCAATCCGATACAAGATTCTCCTTTGAGAATCTTTATCGTGGTTGTTTTCCTATACGTAGAATAGATCTTTTGCGCCGTTGACTCTATCACTTTTATTTTATCGAGTGTCGTACAGTTAGTAGTAAAAACAAAAATTACAACAACAAAACAAGGTAACAAAAGTAAATTTAATAGAGAGGATCAACAACGAAAATATATGGAATGTTAAAAGATAAACCTAACTTGATAAAGATACAAAAATGACTAAAAAGAAGTCTATGACTTATCAATTATTTGTACGGATCGATAAATCAACCTACATCTGCAATAAAAACCAACTGATCGAACGAATGAGTAAATTTACATTGTACAAACGCAAAGAAACATTTCTGCGCGCTAATATTTTTTTTTGTTCTCTCAACGATTCAGCAGAAGCAGTGAGTACACAAATCGTAAAGTAAATTTTCTTTTTTTAATTTCTAAATTTTCTAATACTGAAACTGGCAAACGTTTGACATTCTTCGTGCCAATTAAAAAAAGCAAATACCACAATAAACGACGACGCTTTTCCGTACATTTTAGTGACAGGGAAATGAAAGATGTTTAGAAAAAAAATTTAAATAAGATTTAGAGTGCGCAATTAGCAGAATCGTTAAACATTACAGCGAGATTCAACAATAATTGGCGCACGTTGACAATCTTGATTTGTCAACGAGGAAATGAACATTTTTTGAAATGCTGTTATCGAAGCGAGATGAGACAACCGAACGCGCGCACATTTAGTCGAGTATTTCGAATGCACTATACGGAAGCGATCTACAATTCGTTTATACTATATTTTACATTATCGTAAATTCTTTAGTGAATTTGTGGTAACTTCGTTTTCTCTTGTCTCTTTGAGTCGATGAACTAAAAAAGACAGCCGGGACTGGGGGCTAGTTCGAAAACATGAGGGTGTAAAAAAAGTAAGGGAGCCTCTGACGAGTTTCTCGTTCTCGCTTCTTTGCGCGAAACGTGGAAGCTTCATGGCAGGATTCGACTAACTAACACATAAAGAGTTTACCTACAGTTTATCTTTTTTTTCGAAAGCTTCGTCGTTTTTCTTCTCCGTTCATCTTCTTTTAAATCTAAGATCCATCCACGTTGTTTTACAAGAATAATTTCATCTACAAGTGTGGACAAGCCTCTTCCTTCGTTTCTCACTTTGTGCTCTTTCTCATTTTTTGTTTCTCTAACTCTCGAAAAACTATAGTGGATCTATCCCTACATTTTTATTTGAAACTTTCGTTACGTTCGGGAGTGTCCCGCGCCGTTTTTCCAGGCCGGTGACAAAATAGAATGAAAGTAAATTTACAAAATTAGCCAAAATATGTATAAGCGTACAACATGGCGTTAAAGGATAAACGATAAACTAAGGGTGTGAAAAATGATCGTTGCGACCTGACAAAGTGGCGATTTTTTCAACAATTTCGAAACGAAAAACTTTTCTAAAGATCTTCACCATAGTGCTTTCCTACTTTTTTTCCAATTTTTTTTTCTTCCTCCCTCATTCGACATTTCCATTCTTTTTCAAAAGCTTGACTCTAACGATAGGATGATCGGTACAAATGACAATATCAATAATACTTCCGTTTCTCGTGTTTACAATGATTACACAGTTAATTAGATAAATATCGCGATGTACTTATCGCTTATTTCCTCATCGTCGTCGCGTCAGCGTTCTTATGATCACCCATTTATAATATTATAAAAAATTTTCTTTGCTTAAGAGCTAAAATATTACGATGCCTTGGCTATATAAATATATGTATTTTTATATTATTGTTATTATATTTATTATTGTTAGTATTATAATTATTATCGTGTTGCTGTTTCTAACTCTCGTTCTCCCCTTCTTCACTCTGTTTCCACGTTTTTTCGTTTCTCACGTTCCCACCGCGTTTCTCCTTCACTGACAACGAACTTCTTTTTTTTTTTATACGCTAATAATTATTGTAATACCATTCACAACACAGAGTGCATAGTACGAAGCTGTAATCGAGATAAATATTCCTTCTGCTTTTTTTCTTTGTCTCGTTCGCAAACGAACGAAGCAATGGAAAAAAGATATTGGAGGAAATAGCGAAATGCTCGATTTTGAAAGCTTCCATGTAACAACGCACAACCAATTATTCAATTGTTTTGTTTTTTTTTTCAATACAACCTGCGTGCATCAAATTGTTGATCTGCAGACATTACGAATGTCGACGATTATCACTTTTTTATATTGTTTAACTAAAAAAAAAAGAGAGAGAGAATGCTAACACTGAACGTGATATTAACACTAAATATTAATTACGATTATCAATATTTAATGACAATATGCGTGTGAAAGAAAATGAGTTTCAGACAAGCGAGGATGCGCGAAAGGAAAAGTTTTCACGTCAGGGCTTTTGTCTTCGATTTGTCACTGTTCTCGCGTGTGCCACTTCGCAATCTTTTCTCTCGATTCACTTTTCGATTCCTCACACTGATATAGGATTCTTGAAAAAAACTGAGCTCATTCTGATATGCAGTCAGTCAGAATTGCTTTTCCCTCGTGTTAGACACAAAAACCTGCGTGGGATACCGCGAAAATCGAATCACGAGTCACACGAGGCTCGTTATTAATATTTTTTTCCCTGACTTCATAAATGCAGGTATCGATTTCTGTTTTTTTTTTTCGTAAAAGGGTGCGTCTTGCATCTAATTTCCTCGTTCACTCGGTTCCATCATAAATTTTCAGCAGCTTATTTCTCGGTACGAAATTCCATTCCTTTTAAAAAACGAACGTTCGACTCTATCCAAGGCCAAATGTTCTCAATAAAAATTTCAGTGTCGTGTCAAAAAATGTTGATCTAGAAAAAATAACGTTATTCAATGATTCTTTTGATTTCTGTTTTCTTTTTTTTTTTTTTATCGATGATGGAACGTATGAAATGTGTGTATGATTCGAGTGCGTTGTTTTGGCGTTTTCACGCAGATCTGTCATGAGACACGAGCCTTCGTCTCGTTCTGTCGAAATTTCTATCTTAAGGTTGTGCAAAAGCGTCATTATATAACTATTATCGACTAATCATCGTTATTCAAAAAACCTGGCTACTCGTCCAATCCCCCTTTTTAAAATTTTTTTCGTGCGAGACTCATTCGCGTTGCCGTCATCATAAAAAAATGTATATCCCAGGCTCGAAAACTTCAGCTCTGATCTTTCACTACGTTTACGAACGACAGAACGGCGTTACTTTTATTTCTCTTCATATAAAAAATGTACGACCAACCAGCGACAACGATTGCAACGACGACTCGGCGAGCCTAAATTTCGTTCGACCATGTATACAAAAAGACAAGAAGACGCGACGCGGCCGAGCCGGCAAAAAGATTCGCGTCCAGATGCGTTTAATTTCGAAAAAACGATTCAAGCTCACTGGGCAGTAGAATGCCTGGGAGCGTGACTTTCATGCGATTTTTGAAAAATCAATGATAAAGGGAGAAAGTCACGTCCCGTTCTCGTCGCTCTTTTGAAAAAAAAAGAAAAAAAAATGAACAAACGACCCCTTATCGAAACTTTGATCGGTATTGGATAAAAAATCCTATCTCGAAGCTCGGTATTACGAACGCCTCTCCCGAATTCAATATAAATAATAACGCGATTAAAAAATATAACAATTAATCTGAGAACGCGCCAATAAAACGTGAGCGCTCTCTCGAAAAGAAGATTTAAAAAATCTACTTTCCCTACCTTCTCACAGGCGATCAATTTTTTCGACGTGCTTCTCGAGTCTACATGAGTCTTGTTTCGTCTTATATTCTTTTGTTTACGTCTTTGAACACTTTTCGTATCGTATTTGCACATGTTTGCGTGTATGCGTCTCCGTGAGCCAAACCGCGCTGGGTAAGCTTCGCGTTTTCGTTATTTCGTACGCGCAATTAAAAACGCGTCTGGATTGTCGAGAAGCGTGTGACAACGTTGACAACACGTTTTTCCTCGCCCTGTCAATCCAATGCACTCAACAACAAGTGCAAATGATATATAAAAAAGAAACTCGTCGTTCTTTCCATTGACAAATGGATAACAATGCTTTGAAAACGTTCTATGAAAATTGTCGTTCGATTCATGAACGGATCGAAAATCGGTAACTTTGTAAATCCTTAATAAGCGATTGTACAAAAAAAATAATGATGGGCCAACGTTTAGGCTAGAGTCGTCGTGGCTGTACTACCGTGTTGTTGTTCAATCTCGTCGTCGTCTGATTGTTGAAGTTCTCGTCCTGGGGAATTCGCTCGTGTCTCTCGTCGAAGAATCCAGGGTTAAGAATAATGTTTGGTACGAGCTCAATCACCTCCTGCTCCTCCAGCTGCGCTGCAAAATCATCGAGCGGAGATTAATTTTCATTGGTCCAGGCCACGCTACCATATGCAGGCTTCTACCCTCTCCCTTCGATAACTTTAAGTCTCATTTAACTCGCACTCCTCTTTACCACTCTATGTTCTAATCTCTAATCTCTTAAATCATTTTTTCATCGCATCACTCTCATTTTTTCATCATTTCTCTTTTATAAACTCTTCTATAAATGCAACAATTATTCTAACTTCACCTTGCACTATTTCATTTAGTAAATCATTCCACGATCATCGATCGTTTCTTCCTTATTCTTACTCTCTCGATATTAACTTTCTATTTTTTATCCTTTCCTGTAAGTCATCGAGAAGGCTCGCTTTATTTTTCACCCTCAGTAACGCTGTTCTCTCGAGGCAGTTCTGTCAAAATTTAAATAAACTTTTCTTTTTTATTCATGGAACTTGCTATATTAAATATATGAAAATACAATTTGTTTGATCTAACAAAATTTTTGTTCCGCTACGTTGAACGATATTTTACTGCAAATCGAAAAAACATTTTTAAAATTAAAATTTATCAACTAAAGCTGTTCTCAGGCTTCTAAAATATTGCATAGATATTTTTACAACGTAACGGAAGATTTAGTTAATTTCTCAAAAAAAATCTTAACTACATATTGTTGGTAATTTTGGTAATAATACAGCAAGTACACTTCACGTTGGATAACCCTGAATTTAGAGTATGTTATTCCCTACTGAATTTGCATAAAATTTTCTTGAACGTGCAAGGCACTCGAGAAAAACAATAGTAAAAAACTTTTGGATTCGATTCTCGCGATAGAACAACCTTTGAGTCAAAGAGAGAACAGTTCTTTCAACGTTGTTGTTGTCCTTGATTTTTTTCAGCAGTAAGGTAAACCTTCTCGAATATTCAGGAATCATAATTATGCTCCAACCAATCTCGTAATTTATTCATTTTAAGTTATTCTCTTATAATTTGATTATTATACATTACAATATCTAAGTGCATATAATTATTCTGGATAACCGAAGTAACTATAATTATTGATGCTGCATCGATCAGCGTGAGACTAATAGTTAAGTGCAAGATTAATCGTCCCGAACGTAGGTGAGCGATTGATAAAAAATAAAGATATAGAACAAACTGTGAATTGCTGAT
The DNA here is from genome assembly GCA_030522545.1 of Cremastinae sp. A BG-2022a. Taxonomy (NCBI): domain Eukaryota; kingdom Metazoa; phylum Arthropoda; class Insecta; order Hymenoptera; family Ichneumonidae; species Cremastinae sp. A BG-2022a. The sequence goes on along the minus strand of JAPYYW010000358.1, from coordinate 3,312 downwards.
AGTTAAATAATGTATATATAGAATGAATTATTTAAAAAATTAGCTCAATTTTCGTTGTAAGCGCTTGCAGCCAGAAGTAAAAGAGACTCAACTCGGTGTGATGGACAGAAGTGACGATTGAGCAGTTAAAGATGCGCATAACCCAGAGAAAAATGGACAAATGGGCACTGTACATAGTATTGCAATTATCGACAGAGTTGATCAATGATGATAAGAAAGTGATTGATGAGTCCAAAAATACGCGAATGTTAATATTTATATGGCGATAGTAAACGTTGAAAATACATACAAGTATAGATTTGATAAAAGTTAAAGAAAGTTAGAGATCAGGGCCATAGATAAGTCAAAAGTGGCTGTAGCGATGCCCCCGCTTCTTGGCTATTGATTCACGTAACTTCCCCCGTGAAAATAATGCAAAGCTGAGACAAATAGAGATACGATCGCTTTTATCCTCGTAGACCATTTCTGCTCTAGTTCGACGTGAAACTACGTGCAAACTAGTCCAAATACAACGGGATAAGAATTAGTGGCAGGGTCAGGGCTAATTGATCTTTTTTTTTTGTTTTTGTTTTTGTTTTTTACTCTGTGATCTTTCAGCTGCTTTTTTCCTGATTCACGTACGAAAAGTGTTGGCTCTTATCGCAGATCGAAGCCTGTCCGTCAAGCAAGGGCATCGAGAAAAGAGACAGAGTAGAAGCGATAAGCATCGATTTTATCGAGAAGAGTCGAGAGAACGCGCTCGTACGAATAATCATGGCTTGAATGCTTACAGGGTGACTTGCACTCACGATAGAGAAGGTAGCAAGTACCTAAACCAAGGACCATCAGCGTTCCCATCACAATCCCTACCGCAGCTACCCATATACGTCGATCGAAATTTTCGAATCCGGCGAGCAGATGCTTCGCTAATTCTGCAAAAATTTCATCATTTCTTTACATCCTCTTCCTTTAACGTGTTTCGAGACTGAAGAAGAAAAATTAGATAAATTTACATCATTATTCTCTTACTGATGAGAACAACTGTATGAATTCTATTAAAATTATCGACTGTTTTGTTTGTTACTTGATAAATCGAAATACATTATGACAAAATATTCGTCTACGTAGTTCTCGAGTAATTGCATAAGGTAAAAACTTAATTACATTTTCCGTATTCTTCAAAAATATGTAGATAAAATCTATGCGGATGAAGAATATGAAAAAAAATTTTAATTTTCTTTTAAGGAGGTGGTAACGGAATGTCAGAGTTTAGAGAATTACCTGAAAATATAACGATTCGATAGTAAATGACATTAGCTTTCCAATAAACACGAAATTTATATATAAGTTACCAAACTTTCTATAAAGAAAAATTTATTTGAAGATTATAAATTTATACACCATGATTTTGCTTCTCGTATTGGGTATGAGTATTCATTTGAGCAATAACAGACACTAGAGAATTACACGAATTTTTGATATGATGTTCCTAGAGAGGTATTATTTTTTATATAAACAAAAAAACCTGGGGTCATTGAACAAATAAGAAAAATTTATCGAGTTAATCGACAGCTCACTGTGTTTAATAATCTCTTTCGTATTCGTTCAAAAATAGCTAGTGTCGAATTTTTAAAAGTATCAATTATGTATTTAAAAATATTATTCTTCTGGAACATATTGACAGAATTAAATCTCATATGAAAAAGTGAAAAAAAGTAAAGCTTTCTTCAAATTGAGGTTTTTTTGTAATTTTAATTTTCAAATAGTTGTACTGACTACTCTGAAGTTACAACCTCCTTAAGGTAGTTCGGCCGTCATACGAGTAGTCAAGTTGGCAACTAATTTATATTGATTAAATTTAAGTTTAAATTATTAATAAAATTAATAAACACTTACATTGAAAATATTTTTATCATGTGAATGTACTAAAATGCTTTAAAAATTCAATCAGCTGTTACAGTGCAACGTAATGTCTGCCATCTGCTTCCGACACGTCAAAAACAAATGTTTTTTTTATTTTTTATTTTTTAAAAACGCCGTAAGCTAATGTTTTCTTTAAATAAACCGAATCTATGATAAATTTTCTTCATGATGGAAACTTTTCTGAAGCTCAATCACTGATTAGTTTTTTTACATTATTGTGAGTTCCTCCATAGGGTACTGAGTTAAAAATCAAAATTTTTGAATGAAATAATTCAAAATTTTGTCCCGCAAGAGGCCCCGAAAAAGTGTTTATTATAATCAGGAGACTTTGAACTATAATTTACCGCAAAAAGTTGGTGAATATTCACCGTACTTGTTCAAATAGCCGAATTACTTTAAAGAATTCCAAAGTTCGAAATAATTCCAAAAAATTGGTTCGAATATTCACCGTACTTCTTCAAATAGCCAAACTACTTTAAAGAATTCCAATAATTGTTCTCGAAACACCTTAAATCATTCTCATTGTCCTCATGCAGGCCCATTCTACATTTCGGTGACCAGTTGACCAATCTTGGAATGGCATTTGTTCGTCGATAAATGAGATGGAAACAATGGACTCACCCAATTCCTCGATCGTGTAGTGAGTTCGACCCTCTACCTCGACAATCTCACCACGACCTAGTCTGTTGGTCGCCCATACCCGAAAAACGTACGTCGTGTTCGGCTCCAAGTGATAAACATCGATTTGCCTCTGCCAGGGGACAAATCAATTTCGAGCATGAAAATACATGGTTCAATTTGAAAACTGGAAATTGAGTTGGTCGCGATCGCTCGGAAAGTCAATGACTCACGGAATTGGGAGGTATGTGCGTTGGTATAATAGGCTTCCACTCCTCGGGGTCTTGCCCCGGCATCGGCTTCAAACGATACTCAGCGGTAAAGTCTATTATCGGGTAGCCACCCGTACCGTTGACGTCCCAGAGAATGTTTGCCAATATCGTTGATGGCTTTACCCAAACTTTGTCAAGCGCGGGAGGTGGACCTGAAATTTTTAAGAGCCATGGTAAACGAACTTTATCTAATTTTTAGTTGATGGAGTTACGAATAATTTTCTAAATTTCGACCTTTATCTAAAACTTTGCTTTCATTAGTTCTCTACATTTTACAATCGCCTATCGAGGCACAGAAAATATCATTGAAAAATTTAATCAATTTTTTTTTAAATGAACAATTGGGGCGCGATCCAAAATTTATATTGAAAAATTCGAAAAACTGATCGAAAAGTCAGTTTTTTTTGCCTCATTCAGTATAAATTCTTGGATTTCGTTTCGAATAATTAGCATTTTCGTTATCTACGGAAAATTTCCGATCGAATAGGCTCTTAAAATTGAATTTTTAAAATTTCAAAAA
>JAPYYW010000357.1:0-96739 GCA_030522545.1 Cremastinae sp. A BG-2022a | reverse complement strand
GCGTGTTAAATATTGCGATCTTCAACAATAAATATCTCAACTTCTACGTGGTGAAGCTTTCTAAAATTTTGCACACATTTTTATACAATATTGAAGAAGCTTAGTTTAGTTTTTTTCTTAAGTGAGTATTTTTTTTTTTTAATTTTGTTAATTACATAACAAGCACACGTCACCTTGGATGACTTTGTATTTCGAGTATGTTGTTCTTTAGCCAATTTGCAACAACTATTCTTAATGAACTTTTACTCGCAAACCACTTTGTCCATGAGAAAAACTGAGTCGAAAATTTGTCATTTTACTGCCATGACCATATCACCTTAATTTCTCAATTTCGTAATAATTGTTGGTTTTCCATTTGGTCTGGTCAAACTCGTATCTCGGTGACACGACCTCTGCACTCTAAGCGAACTCTAGATAGCATTTAGAATTTTTTTTTTCTTTCATATTTTTTTTGGCAAATCTATCTTTCCTACGTCGTGGCAAATCCATTTATTCGTTTGTGAAATCTCTGCACTCTGAGCGAACTCTAGATAGCATTTAGAATTTTTTTTTTCTTTCATATTTTTTTGCCAAATCTGCCTTTCCTACGTCGTGACAAATCCATTTATTTGTCTGTGAAATCTCGCCGGAATAACAAGTGGCTCCAGCTTGGCAGAGTGAAAGCTAAAAATTTGAATTACGAGATGGAAAACATGAAGGAAAAAGTTTTGCTGGCTTACAGCGGTGGACTCGACACTTCCTGCATTTTGTGGTGGTTGAGGGAAAATTGTTATCAAGTTATCGCCTACGTGGTAATTTTTGTTCCATTGTCAACGCGTTTCAATTATTTCGTCAATGTTTGGTTTTTACTTTTGTACTTTTTTGATTTTTTAGGCGGACATTGGACAGGAAGAAAATTTCGAGGCTGTGAAGGAAAAAGCACTGAAAATTGGTGCAACCAAAGTAATTTTTTGGAGAAATATTGGAGAAATGGGGATTAAGCGAAAGTATAAAGATTTTGAGAAATAGGCTTTTTCGTTCGGCAGGTTATCGTCGACGATCTGAGACAAGTTTTCGTTACGGATTTCGTCTGGCCAGCCATAAGTTCTGGATTGATTTACGAGGGAAGATATCTTCTGGGAACCGCTCTGGCAAGACCTTGCATATCGGAGGGTCTCGTCAGGGCAGCCAAGAAAGAAGGCGCCACGATAATCGCTCATGGAGCGACCGGAAAAGGGAACGATCAAGTGCGATTCGAACTCAGCTGTTATGCACTTTATCCACAGATCAAGGTTCCAGTTTTTCTTTTTTTTCTTTATTTATGCTTTTTTACAAATACAAAAAAAAAACAATTTCTTTATCTTCAAAATTCGTTCGCCATAATATATTTTTTTAAAGATTTTGGCTCCCTGGCGAGATCCAGTATTTTTCCAAAGATTTTCCGGTCGACCGGATCTTTTGGCGTATGCGAAATTAAACAACATTCCAGTGTCGGCTACTCCCAAGGAACCCTGGAGTACAGACGCAAACTTGCTGCACACGAGGTCTGAAATTTTTTCACCGAAAAACAAAGATATTGTTATATTGACACAATTCTTATTTATTTTTTAAATTTATCTAATTTTATGCTCCGAAGCTAATTAACTCATTTTTAATTGCAAACATCTATTTGTTACGTCCTTTTTCTAAATTATTTTTAACTATTGATTATTTTTTTGATCACAAATAAAACATCGTAAACTATTTATATTTTTTGTACAGCTACGAGTCTGGAATTTTGGAAAATCCTGCGACGCCGGCTCCAAAAAATTTGTATCAAGTAACGAAAGATCCGACAGTCTCGAAAGCCGAGCCAACGGAGATTGAGATTAATTTCGTCAGAGGGGTTCCAGTGTCTACGAAAAATCTGAAAACTGGGACGACTTACGATTCACCGATCGGCGTGATTAATTATTTGAACGCGATTGGAAGCGAGCACGGAGTCGGAAGGATCGACATTGTGGAAAACAGATACATTGGCCTGAAGGTCTCGTTTTATTTTTTATTTCAAAAATCATCATTAATTAGTCGTTCTTTAAATTCAAATTTTATTATTCGACCATTTCAAGTATTGACGTATGATTTTTGTTACTTTAAAAATATATTCTCATATTTCCAGTCGCGTGGAATTTACGAATCTCCCGGAGCTAAAATCCTTCACGAGGCTCATCTGGACCTGGAAGTGTTTTTGCTTGACCGCGAAGTTCTCAGAGTAAAATCTTATCTCGCCCAAAAAATGTCAGATTACGTTTACAACGGCGAGTATTTTTTCTCCGCGACTCGTCTCTCGCCATTAAATCCTATCGAATTAATTTCGTTTCGTTTATTATATTTTTTTTTACGTAACAGGGTATTGGTTCTCGCCGGAATGCGAATTCGTCCGGGACAGCGTAGCATTGACTCAAAAATACGTCACGGGAACAGTTTGTCTGACAATTTTTCGAGGCAACGGTGAGAAAATGACATTCGAATATACATTAAAATGATCCTGAACGTAATCGAGAATGTACGAACACGTACTGAACAAATATGAACTAATAAAATAATTTTATTACTTAATTTATTTTTTAATCAATTAATGTAATTATTGGCAATTTATTGTAAAAAATAAAAGTTTTTTTTTTTAATTTCAGTGTCAGTAACAGGGCGAAGAAGCAAGGTTTCTCTGTACAACGAGACACTCGTTTCCATGGACGTCCAGGGTGATTTTAGCCCGGAAGATGCCGGAGGATTTATCCGAACCCAGGCGATGAGACTGAAGGAGTACCATCGTTTCAGAAGCCAATTGAACTGACTTCTATCTCCAATTATGCGCGACTAACGTAGTGGGAAAGAGATATCGTGGAAATATTTGAGGAAAGAAATAAAATGAAATTTGCCTCGATTAAGTGCGAAGATTATAATTTATATATATATAATATGCGTACGCATATTTGTTTATTCATTCACTTTATCGTTTACGCATTGTCTTAACAATATTAGTAAGTAATATATACAATGATTCATTTATCGCAATTATTCGTATCCATTATTAATTATTATTATTTTCGCTAACTTATCCGCAAACGCAAAACGAAAGTAAAAACGGTCGAACGATAGTTGCGATTAATAATCCACAATGAATTCGTTACGGTCTCGGCTGACACCGATATCTCAAAATTATTATTCGTTTTTTCCTGTTTTATGTTTCATCTCGACACGCACTTTCGTCACTTCCGCTTTTATACGTAGCTCTTGGCCTGACGTTCTATTTTATGTGTTTTTTTTTTGTTTTTTTTTTTCGTATATACATATATGAGACATGCAAAGATTGCAATCAATTTATGTTCGGAAGATATATATTTATTACTTGCGCATGTGTTATTTCATATATGTATATATATTTATTTTAATACGTGAACGTTATCGATTCTGCCTCAAATTTTGTTCTCCACACGCATACAGAAGTCAACACACTCGCGCAGACACTCGTCGTCCCATTTGTCAACACATCGCGAATACTTTGCCTACATTTCTTCTTCTCTCGATTTTCTTTTAATTGATTTTTACGAATATTATCCATGTAGCGTTACTAAATCCACTGTATAGATTATCGTATTCAAACGATTAATATCTACGATGTACGTACGTTTCTTTTTTTTTAATCTCGAAAGATTCGACGATTACGAGGAAAAAGGAAAATTTTATTTTTCACGCGTCTCGACATGGTAATTCAAAAATTTGTCGTCGTCTTTGTTGTTTTGCTGGATGGAGAATCTCGGTCACGAGACAGGAATCTTTCGCGTCAGGGAAATGAAGGTAAATTTGTGTGACACGAATCGTGCAATCAAACATCTCGTCGTCGCGCATTCAACGTTCAAGCCAGTTCTTTATTATTCATCCTCCTCGATCGTTCAATCCCTCGTTACTTTCTCTTCTTTTATTTATTTACAACCATTTCTTTCTTCTCGATAGCCTAGTATTAGTTATAAATCTTTCCGAAACTTTTTCGTCGTTTTGCTCATTTTTTTGTGCCATTGGAGATGGTGTTGCACCCTCTGTAAAAAAAAATGTAATTCTGACACAGCAGTGAATTTTTCAGTGGTTGGAAAAATTACGTGTCTCTCTTTCCTTCGTCGATCATCATTTTTCCTCTTTCTCTCGCGTGCTGCCAGCTCTTCGCACATCTCGTCACAACCTGAGATCTCTAGCACGTTAGACATTTTCTACATTGCTTTTAAGTATTACAAATCCTTACGACGTACGTGCGTTATTACTTTTTTTTTATTTCTCGACTTGGCATTTATTTCATCAAGACGTCCTTTCTGATTTTTCTTTCACCTTTTTTTTTACACAGGTCGTTCCTGCAAATCGCTGCCGATCGTTAGTATTTACAAATACAAATGATTTTTACAATAATACATAATACCTATTACACGTAAAATCGGTACTCAGAATCGTAATTAGTGTTCATTTTGTTTGTTCTTCTTCTTCTTCTTTTTTTTTCATAACGCTCGGTATTGTTTCTCGACGCAATTTTCACACGTATTCTCAAGCAAAGCATCCTTACGATCGACTGAATTTTTATAGGAAAAGTTTGAAAAATCTTAAATTACACGGACGAGAAAATGAGCACCTTAGAACGAAGAGTGACAAATCGAATAGTCGTCGTTAGCCCATTCGAAATTAACGAGATAAAATTCGACGAAAATACAATTTTACGTATTAATTTACGTTTGTGACTCGGTATTTTGCTCTCGCGATTAAGTTTAAGTCAAAGGGACTCGGATCTCTTTTGTGCTTCGCGAAAAATGACGTAAACGGAGTGTGAACAAATACGAAGCGAGTTATTGTTTCTGGGACTACGAAAGAGAGAATAAGCAGAAAAAAAAAGAAACAAAAAAATCTCGAAACAATCGATTCAACGTGCACGCGCATTTTGAGATTGAGACAAGGGAAATTCCGTGGCCGAAAATGGAATTGTGCAAACTCACACCAACACGAAACTTCATACGAATTACAATTTTCGACTCTCGCATTTCTTCTTCCAATTATTTTACATACATAACATCTTGAATATATAAGGTTGCACTCGATTATTCTCGCTTACAAATCATTCGGAGACTCCCGAGGCTCTTACGACGAATCCTGAAAGCCGATCCTTCTTTTTTTTGTCGGATTTTCGCGAGTCTCGAGAAAAACGTGAAACTTTCTAAATTTTTGCTCGACCGTGAGTTACTTACGAGGGTCGTAGAAAAACAAATATTCTATTTACAACACCATCGAATACGCACGAAATGTATGGAAGCCTCGGTATTTTATCAAATTCATAAGAAAATCCTTTTTTTTTTATTCTACTGATTTGTGAAAACGAGATCTTTATTCGTTATCCAGCCTGATGAAAAATTCTCTATTTATGTTCATCACTTTTTAAGTATATTCACAAACGTATTTTTCTTCCGTGTGCTCAAAAGAGAAAACAATATATAAGGACGTGATGAGAAATCCGACGGAAATCGTTAGCCGCTACGACTCATTTTTTTTTTCTTTCGTTAATCAACGTTCAGCGATTTGAATATTTTATTTATATTTTTACTTCTGTATTACTATTTGTTTTCTCACTTATAACGTATTAAAAAACATTTATCACTATAATCTAAAACGTTCCTTGTAACAACTCTTACTGGACTTATTAATTTTCGGTAATAACTAGTTTCGAAAAAGAAAAAAAAATCGTTCGCTCATTTCTGTACAGATTACTGCCTGCGCTTTTCCATCTTTCGGAACCGAAATACTTTTTTTTCCTGGGCTCTACATCCTTATTTCAACAGCCCTTTAACTGCCTTGAAATCAATTTCTTTTTATTCTACAAACTGCTGCTCAATGATTCGTTAAAATAAACTATGAAACTGGCTGAGGTAAATTTAAATATCTACTAAATAAGTGACAAGAGAACAGTCGTTTAAAAGAAACAATTTATTATTCTCAAAGTAACGAGATGCCCGGCTGCGCCCAAGTATTAAAAAAATGTACACAAAATTGAGCTTGTAACTCGGTCAAGCGTTTCGTCGTTGAACAATTGTTTTTTTTTTCGAGCGTAAAGGGGGCAAAAATTCTCGCGTGGACATTGCACATGATTGAAAAGGGGAAAAACTACCAGGGGCGATTCACTCTATAACTTCTTAAAAAAATAAGACTGTATCATATTTTCACGTAATTCCTCTCCTCCTTTCTTCCTTGCGCAATTAAATAATTTAGTGTTATACAGATTCACATCGATAACTCTCATTTATCCGTATGATTGTGGTCGATACGAGCTAATTTCCGCTAACACGCTAGTTAAAAACTTTTTTTTATCGTTTTTCTGCATCCCCGTATCTTACGCACTCTTACTTATTTATTTATTTATTTATTTTCTCATTTTTTTTTCTACCAGCCAAAATACGCCATTAAAATGAACTGCTCATTTTTTTAGTCGATTACAGCGTGCAATTTACTCGACGAAATTTTCTCTTGATTATTTAATTTTTTGTACTTGTTTTTTTTTTCTTTTACAATTGCCAATTAAAAATGATTGATTTTTGTTTCTTCATCTTGCACGATTATTTCTGAACCGTAATTTCAAGTTCGTCGCTCCTCGCTCGCACGACAATTCGTGCCAATTTTGTTGCCAACGAATCACACGATAACGAAAAAAAAAAACGAAAACCACACGGACCACGCAACGCCTAACACGTATCTGAGAAAATTTAGGTACGCCACGTTTGCATATATGTAATAAGGTTATAATATTTTTTTATGAATTTATTTACAGGTATGTTCGAATTTAAATCGTTTTGTTTGTCGACCGAACGAAACGCGCAGAGAATTCTTATCGAAAGTGTTGGTAGCTCTCGTTACGTCAAAAAAAATCATTCTTTGTTTATTTGTTTCAATAATTTATTTATATAACCAATTACATAATAAGCGTGTTCTGCAGTATTTGTAACTGTACATATTTACTCTTTACACGAAAATGTAAATAATTAATATTCTATGCCCCTCTTGGAATATATCTTGTTGGACAAAAAAAAAGAGAGAGAGCGGGGAAGTAACACAGAAATCTCAATGAGTGAATGCGAAAGGAACGTCTTTCCGTTTATCAGCTAAATCGATTCATTTTCAAATGATGCTCGCACTCAGAGTGTCCTGAAAAGAAAAATCGGCGAATTTACACTTTCACGATACAGAGCCGAGGCATGAGATTACAGATACCGTTGTGTCAACTTTATAAAACATAATCAGTAGAAAAGAAATTATCGAAAAAAAATAAAATAAACAAGGAATGCTCTTACAAGAGTAACGAGAAGTCTTCCTCCTGGATTCCTGTTCCATATCGATAGATTCTCATTGTTCCTCGTTAAATCGACTCATTTCGCGCAATCTCGACGAAAAACGCGATTTTCCACCCACCATTATTCTCATAGTAATTGACGACTTTTTTTTTTCCTAAAGCGAATGACGTCGAACCGCAGGCGTCTCGTTCTCGCGAGAGGAGGAACGAGAGGGAGAGAGAGAGAGAAAAAAATCGAATCTGTCCCTTCGTCGAACAGATCGAGCGCGCGGTTCTCACGATCATCCACGCACTTGCATCCTCGCATTAGGTATAACCTTGTATCTCTTATTGACTAAACAAGCCTACCTATCGTCCAAGGATTACAAATACGTCCCCTCTCATTTTTTTTAATAACGTTTTTTTTTCAAATTCTTTCCTTACTTTTTTACTTTTTGTTCGTTTTATACTTCTTTTGTTTGTTTGTTTGTTTATCTTTAAAGTGTGATTTATCGCATTCGTGAAAATCAACGTTCATCTGTAAATTATCAGTTGATATTTTAACCGTAGTTATACACATGGACTCACATATATACACGTATATGCATAGATGCATCTATGTACGTACATGTATACTTTTTGCATTACATACATATTTATTCGTTTATATATATATATATGTGTGTGTATGTGTATTGGCAGATAATGGACCTACGTATTTTCTACCAACGATTAATGACTGAATGTGGAAAAATATAAAACTTAACTAAATGTACATTAACGGTTTGTTGAAAACCCTCGTATTTTTTTTTTATTTTTTTTATTTTTCCCCCTTCTCAATCTCTGACGCGCTCCTCAATATCATCGCAACCTCTACACTCATTCGCACATTAAAATCATACTAACATGGTATCACGCAAATATCACTCAGCACTCGTTCTCATTCTTTCGCAAATATGTTTTGTTTCATTTGCTTTATTTTATTTATTATTTTGTTTTTGCTGTTTATCATCGACATCTCTTGCTCAAACTTTTTTATTTTTCGTTCTCATCGTTATTTATCTTTTTCCAAATTTACATAAAGTACAAACTTTTGAAAACCCGGAAAAAATGTAACACAAAAGTTTCGCTCTTAAACTCCAACGAATTAATCCTGTGAGTTTTACCAATATTCAACTAATTACATGGTCACACTTGGGTGTCCGTCCATTTACACATTGCCAGTTTATTTTTATTAATCTCGTGCGTTTCGCTCAGTTTTTATTTAATTTATTTTCTCACTTTTTCAATTTTCGACTTAGCTTATAACGTCCGTTGGAAAGTTCCAATCGCGTTACCACCGTTGCCACAAACGTCGGAGAACGTTGAGTGAGAAAATTGCAATTTTTCACATAATGTTTGTTTTTCATTTCCTCCTCTACTCGTTGCATCTTGCTCGGTTATCGAAAATCCGTGTCGTTGATTAAACGAATCGTTAATAAACACTCGACACGCGAACAACGAGCTCAGATATTCGTCGACAAGGTAATTGCCCTTGCGCTATTGTTTTTTGTAACACAACAGCCTGCGGCAATAATCGTCCAGCGCGTCGAGAAATTCGTCCAAGTCCTGCCCGGTTTCAGTAGATTTATAAACAGCCAGCGATTTGAAACATTATAACGTTTCCTCAAACGCAGCCATCAAATCACTTTGCATGTTCATGTCAATCTTGTTTGCCATCTGAAAATACAAATTATTCCTATTCTTTGACGAATCCATCGCTAATTCGGCCCCATTCCTCACCAAATAAATATTACTACGTCTGAAATAATCCTCTCTCATCTCCTTCTGCAAAGTACATCCTACTTTTCGAATTTTATCAAATTTCGTCCAACGCAATTCAAGGTCGCTGTATCACGACTCATTGTCAAAAAAATATTATCCCAAATTTATCTATTCTTCATAAAAAATGAGATTCTCGATAGCTCACACAATTTAAAATAAACTTTCCTACAATTGAGATATTTGTAAGTTAATTTCGAATATTTGAGAGATTATTTTTAAGCCTCTGATTCAACATAATTGTATTAAATTTTTAAAGATATTGTCGCAATACAACGACTTTAAACTAATGTGATAAAACTCTCAGAAAAAGTATATTTAAAATAAAAAGTAATTGAGTAACGAATAAAGAGTAATTGAGCAACAAATCGCGTCCTTTTTACCCGAAAAATATAAATTCACTTTAAATGCAATGTTTTCTTACACTATCGAGCTACCTGAATCAGAATTCTACCAAAGATAAATTGTTTCACATGTACAATATTTCGAAAGATAACAAATTTCTCCTCTGGATGTTTGAAGTTAAATAATTATTGACAACAGAATAGAGAGAATAAAATGAAACTCACCGCTTCGCGTCGCCTTCTTTCTTGCTCCCGTAGCCTCTGACGTTCCCTCTCGGCTGCAGCTTTATCCTGACCCGATGACTGACTTGGACTACTACTGTCAGTATCGGTCGACGCCTTAACCTCCTCGGCCCTCGGCGTCTGTTGAATTCCCTGAGGCGCCTGTTGATCCGTCACAGTTTTCATCACTTTATCCAGCGTGTCCTCCTCCTCGCGTTCCCTCCTTCGCTCGTTCTCCTGTCGTAGTCTCTCCTGCTCCTTCTGTTGCCTGCGCATCTCCTGTTGCTCCATTAATGCCCGTTGCTAAAAATTCATAATTGTTTTTTTTAAAATTATTTCAACATTTTCGTCACTATTGCAACAATTGTTGCTGAATAAGAAAGAGAAAATCATTTCAAGCGTTCTTCAATGTTTTGCTTCAAAACACTTTACAAATAAATTGTAAAAATTTTCGTACTCTGTCCTGCTTTTCCTTAGCCTGCTTCTTAAATGCTTGGAAAGAGTCGCGAGCCGCACTCTTCATGCTGCTTCCCGCTGCCGACTGGGGACTCGAAGCTTGCGCCAGCGACGACCACGAGGAGGCGTTCTTTACGTTTTGCTCGACGACCTGCGAGTCGAGATCAAAAGAATATTTATTCGCCCTTCGAATGAGCTTTCCAATGAAGCAAAAAAAGTAGCGTCTACGCACCTTGTTCTTGAAGGCAGATGCAAAATTAGCCGCTGTGTTCTTCGAATCCGGGGGTGTCATTTTCTTCTCCGGCATTATCTGGGAACTCGAGTGATTGCCCATCGGCGGTATTCCTAGAGCATTCATCTCTGCAAAAAGAGCCCCCGCTAGAGGAACGAGTTTCGACGGAGTAATGATTAGTAAAGCGGTTAGTCGTGTTGCGTGATTGTTTCGAGACAAATAAAGTGATCGCGTGAATTTGTTAAGGTGATTATTGCACCATGGCACCGTTTAGTTCACATTTTGTTAAAATTTTTCATCAACTTTTTTTAACGTCGTATGCACACGTGTGTTAATTTTTAGGAGGTTTCATCATGCGGAAGTCGAGATATTTATTGGTAAGTAACATTTTTTTGCATCCTTCCATAAGAACGCGTGTTAAATATTACAATCTTCAACAATAAATATCTCAACTTCTATGTGGTGAAGCTTTCTAAAATTTTGCCCACATTTTTATATAACATCGAAGAAGCTTTAGTTTTTTTCCTTAAGTTTGAACTAAATTATTTTTTTGGATTTTGTTAATTACACAGCAGGCACACGTCATCTTGGATGACCTTGTATTTCGAGTATGTTGTTCTTTAGTCAATTTGCAACTTTTCTTAGTGAACTTTTACTCTCAAACCACATGTTGTACGTGAGAAAAACTAGGACAAAAATTTGTGCTTTTACTGCCATGGCCATATCACCTTAAGGTTGTTGTGGGGTGAAATATTTTTGATAAGATTTGAATAAAAATTTGCATAGACGTTCTTTGATGCAAAGTGCATGTATCAATTTTTAGGACGATTTACAATACGGAAATCGAGATATTTATTAGTAAAAATCAAATTGTTTTCGACATTTTTGCTCTTTACTCAATGTGCAACAACTTTTCTTAATGAACTTTTACTCGAAAACCACTTTTTACCTGAGAAAAATTGAGCAGCAACTTTTCAATTTAATTTTCACCCCACAAAGACCTTAAAAAGTAAGCAGAATATTAACGAGAAGTGGATCAACGTACCGTCCATCGCTTTGTGGGTGATCTGCGTCTGTGACATGGACATGGGCTTTTCTTCCTTCTTAACTGGCAACTGTGACATGGGCATGTTCATGCCGATGGGAATGGGTAGAGGATCGAAAATGGAGCCCATACCGGGTCCCATGTTTATTCCAGCCATATTCAAGCCCGGTACCCCATTGTTGTTGAGCATGCTCGGTGGCGAGTTTTCCCGCTTTATACTCGAGAAACCGTTGCTGTGCTGTTGCTGCTGGGACATGGTTATGTTATGGGAATTCTGGATGTTGCCCATCGGAGCGCTCGTGTTCATAATGCTCTCGAGCTGATTGTGAATCGCCGACATGTACGAGCTCGTCATGTTGATGTTCCCGAGGTTAAGATTTGCCGGCAAACTCGTCGACATCATGTTAACCGGGTTCTTCATGTCCGCGAGGAGGTTCATGCTCGCGTTGTTCGCGTTGTGGCCGCCCTGATGCCCCGGTGGCTGCTGCTGCTGCTGCTGGTGCGCCTGGAGCGGTTGCTGCATCATTGAAATGTGGGGCTCTTTCTTCATATTAGTTAACGTTTGCTCCAGTCCTGTATGGGCCGTCGTTACGGACGCTGCTGTGTCGAATCACGTAATCGTTCGTTAAACAACATCCCATTCGTAATTCTCATTAATATTAAAAATTCGTGCTCGCATTATACCAGACTTTTCGTTCGATTTCTCTCGAAAAAAGAAGCCTTCTATTTCTTTGCTTTTTATTTGCCTTTCTTTAACACCCCGAAGAATCGGATAACATGCTAAGCTTGCGAAAATTTTCTTTTTTTTCTCTCTCTTTCGCCGGTTTTTTTGTTTTTATTTTCGCGAATAGTACCTAGGGCATTGTAGGGCTGCATCAAGTCCCCCTGGTGTTGTTGCTGCGACTGTTGGCTCACCGTCGTCCCTTCGTTCGTCCCGGTAAGCGTATTGACGCTCGGAAAGGAACCTACCGAGATCGGCGGTGGTTGCTGCTGCGGCGCCTGAGGCATCAGCGGCGAATTAACCAGACTGGCATTCGCGTTTGTCGGCGTAACGCTCGGCGGCGGGGTCGGGACCGTGATCGACGGCGTTGGTGGATTCGACGTTACAGGAGGTGTCGGAGCAGCTTTCTTTATCGGCGCTGCTGTTGCCATCGCGCTCTGACGCTGCGGCTGTGCCGGCATTGACGTGTGACTCGCGATCGGCATGCTCTGCGCCCCTGTCGTCACCGCGGCCACTGCTATCGCTTGCGCCGGCTGATTCGTCCCTCCTGATGGAATTACTGCGTTAAAAAAAACACAATTTAAAGTCGGAATTCACCCATATTTTAAATCAAGTTCTATAAACGATTTTTACCGATCTCCACAAAAAAAAGTCTTAAAAAATGTCTCAGTGACAGATATTGCAAAGTCTTTTGAACAATCTCAAACTGAAAGCTATGCGATTGTTCGGAACAGAGTTAAAACTACTCCAAGTTGAAAAAAATGCAATAGTTCAACTCGATGAAAAAAAATTATTTTCCTTTTTTAACGATAAATTAATAATGGATAAATTTTCGACACTTTACCTTGCTCCATAGAAATAGTACTAGGCTGCGTAACAACCGGCTTTGCCACTGGTCCCGTACAATTAGGAGTTGACTGATTGTTCATCAGAAGAGTTCCCGTATGATTTTGAGCAGCGGCTCCCTAAGAATTGAACAATGAATATATACAACGCGTTCTTGAGTGTCGAAAGCAAAGAATAAGCTAAATTTTTTTTAATTTTCATCTCCTGAAGATGCATCAAGGTAAATAATAAATAAATAAAATTGTTTTTTTTTATCTTACCGGTGGGACTGTTGCGTTCGTCGTTTGAGACGCCGGTGCACTAGGTGCACTCTTCTTTGTTTTCTTCCTGGGCGGTCGATTCGTCGTATTTCCTGTAATTCAACGTAACCATGCATCTAACATTGAGTACGTGCATTCGAAAAGATAAATTGACGACGTACCGCGGCCAATCTTAAAATTTCACTATTCTTTTCCAATGAAAATATGAGGGGCGCCTGTCGATTGCGAAAATCCGAACATTTTCGCTGCGACGATGAGAGCTAGTCAAATGCGGAGTGTGCAGAGAGGATACCAGCCATGTGAGAACGCTTTCGATCATTTTCATTCCGGAATGGAATAAATGCGCGCAAGATAATAAATAAATAAATTAAAAATAATTTTTAAAAAAATACACGACGTGGCTTATTCGACGTAAACAAAAATCAAACAACATCGAGCTTGTACTTTTCTAATAGATTTTATTCATATACTTATATTATAATTGTATCACTGTGTACAACAATGTTTATTTAAATATCTCAATCGTATGCTCCTCCTTTTGTTTTTCTCTCTCCCTCCCTCCTGCTCGTCTTTTCCCATTTCGTTTTTTTTTTCTTTTGTAGACTTTCATCTTAAGGTTTTATATTAAAAAATCTTAATACGCAAAACAATTTCTTCCTCTCGTTCTACACAAAGTCAATTATTTTTTTTTTTTTCGTCTGCCTTGCTCTTTCATCTTTTATTCATTCATGTGGCAAATGATTACGCGTGTGAGTGCAAGTGTGTACCTTCTACCTTTACACATTTACAAACATCCGCGCTGTCGAATGGATCCGGACTCACGCCTCTGTAAGCACGCATACGCACCGTTCGCAGACTTTTGCACATACATATATAAATATATTCTATCAATCATTTATAAATATGTATGCGTATATACATATATATGTATGCGAAGATCCCGTATTTCCCTTATTTTCTGGTTAAGATGACGAAAAGTGCATTTTCTTTTCTCTTCTTTTTTTTTAAATCCCAGCTCATGTGGCTCCTCTGCGATTTTTCACAGCGCGGTATGCGTGTCTTTTTTTTTTGTTTTCTCAATTATTATTTGTTCTCTTTCTCTCGTGCGAAACGATCGTGGAGCACAGAAGAAAATTCAGACCATATTCATACTTGTTCGCGCACATTTTTATAATGTATTCGTATTAGGATTAATAAATGTAAACAAAAGGAAAGAAAAATATTTTTCGAGGTTTGCACATAAGCGGTACATCGTGGGCTCAACTCAAATAATGGGGATTATACCTCGCAATCAATTATTCACTTTATACAAGGACTGACAACATGCTTGTACGTTTAATTAGACGTTTTATTCGTAATGGTCGCAGCCTAGCGCAGCATTGAGATCGGCGAAGAAAGACTCTTGGCTCGGTGCAACGAATTTTTATATTTATTTTTCTCTTTCATTCTTTCTCTCTCTCTCACATACACACACGCACACAAAAATTCTATAATTTTCAGAGCACTCGATTATCGAATTTCAGAGAGAAAAAAAAACAAGCGAAGCGAACTCTTCTCTCAAGTTTCGACTTTACATCAATTTGATAGTACAAAAAGCACGAAACAAATGTCGAAAGGAACGAAACAACGAAGAACGCTTAGAATTATTATTTCTTTTAGTTTTCACAAAACTCCGAACGCGAACGAAAATCAAACTGATGGGTTATACTCGGACCTTTTAAAATCCTCGTCCGTTTTATTTTTTGCACGCTCAATCTTTCGAGTGCAATTCGAAAAGTAGTAGTGTTTTTTTTTTCTTCTTCTTCGTTTCCTTTCCATTCGCGTTTCGTTTCGTTCTCGATCGTTTTCCGGTTCACGCGCGCGGTTCCATCTTCATTCGCGGGACGCGATCTTATCTCCTAATTAATATTTAATGATATATTAGTTTTTCACTATGTACAAAAGACGCGTACGCTTATTATTTTTATCTCTTACGATTTTCTTTCTTCTTATTATTCTTCTTTCCCTTCCACTCTCGTTTATCTCGTTTTATTTCGCGCGACATCCATCATCCTCCGACGTACAAAGAATCGAATCGTGTACCAAATTATCGGCGAATTATTGTGTTTGTCAATCGTAGGGGAGAAAGAAACGGGAGATATTTATATATATATATATATATATATTTTTTTTTAATACGAATATTTGTCCCCCCCCTCCCTTTTTTTTAATAATAAAATATTCAGGTAAATCGAATGCTATTTTTCACGATTTTTACGATCGCGTCGATCTTCGTGGGAAGAGTGGAGTTTTGAGAGGAGACGTTGAAAGATTTTGTTCGCTCAAAGATTCCTCACTCTTTTCTTTCCCTGTTCGCTCTCCCTTCCCCCCTCTCTCGCTCTGGCACTCCGATAGAATAAAAAATCACGCTACACAAATCGTTTCTCGGAAGGCAATATATGAAAAAATTGTAAATATGAAATGCCCTATAACCTCGTTTTACAAGCTAATGGTGATTGTGTCTTAATAGATGCATTATTATCCCTATCTAATTCGAGCGAACCGTCATCTATTTTTTTTTCTCCCCTTCTTCTTCGTTTTTTTTTATCCCTTTCTCTCCATCTCGCACCGTTCCCGAACTTTTTCGCGTTCCTTGGAGGAACGATTTTTTTAAAATATAGGAAAAACGTTGGACAAGTTATCGATCTTCTTCATTAACACGTCCCTATCTACGCCTCGTTTAGACAATTTTCCCCCTTTTCTCCTTCATTTCATTTCTCTCTAAATACGAATTTCCTTAGAAAACAACCAACACGTTTTTTTTCTCGTTTCTTCGTTTTTTTTTTTTCATACTCGAGTCTCTTTTCCTCGACTCCGGTCAATTTGCCCGTAGATTGCTTTTCTCTTGCACGATCGTTTCAATTAAGTACGCAGGTCAGTGCTCATTACGGTCTTTATTAATTTTTTTTTTCGAGCTGAAAGTTCGAGTGCAACCTGATTCAATTTTTTTTTTTTTGCTACACAACGACGGCTCGTTTATCTCCTGCTCGCGTCAACTCTTCGCCGATCGGAGAAAAGAGAAAAAAAAGAAATTTTGCGAGCGAAGCTTCGAAGTTCTCGCGCTTACTTCTCCTTCCTTTCCACGCATCGCGCCCATTTTTTTTTTACACGCGCACGAATAAGAAATTAATTTACATGATATTTTCAACAGAAACTCTATCATGGAGCAGACATTTACACATACAAATATAAAAACAGAGAAGAGTTACTCCTAAAATTAATTCTTGTCGTTTCAAACTCGTATAAAATTTGTTTTCTTTTTTTTTTTATCTTCACTCGCTTCTAAAAACAAAGTGCTCGAATAGGACGGGTTGAAAGAAAAATATATTCTAGATTATATTCTTCGCTTTTTGGATAAAATAAAATTCATCTATCTTGAACCGCAATAAGCAATAATTTCTCGTGCCGTAACCGTCGACTTGTTTTTTTGTTGTTTATTTTTTTTTGCTTTTCACTCTTTCTTTCGTTCACGACTTGTCTCCCCGTATGTCTGTGAGTATAATTTCATCGTACTTGGATAATCTCCGCGCATTTTCGAATCAAACGACCATCGTACAAAATAAGAAAACTAAAATGACGAAATAGCTGCGAACTCTTGTCTGGATATTAACGGATGAGGCATGTAAAACCATACCAGGCATTCGAATCATTATTGTTACAATAACAATATGAGATTAGATGAAAAAGAAATAATATTAATAATGATAATAGTAATATTAATAATAAGAATAATAATTAACTAATTAATTAATAATTATAATATAATGTAATAATATAATATAATAATAATAATAAAGGTAATGATAGTTGACAGTTTTCAGATTTTGTTTCGGTGTAACTTTTCATTCGTTTTTTTTTTCTTCATTCCTCTTTTTTACCCTCCTCTTTTTCTGTCGTTTTTCGTACACAATTGTCATCTCCCATATATATATATATATATATGTACATATATATATACTGATGAAAAAAAATTGATTATCATTAAACCGACGGTAGGAGCAAGTAGTGGTAAAATAGTATAATTAATCGACGGTTAGCCGGAGCAAAGCTTAGCGGAGTGCAAACAATGTGTTTGGAGGCCAGTGCGCCTTATTATTTACTTTTTCTGATCTTTAATTACATTTTTCCGTTATATTTTCAAATTTTATCATCGTTTATTCTCTTCAACTTCGAATGGACTATTTTGCATCCTTCCCCTTCGAATTTCCAGGTCTCTGTGTGTCTCTTTTCACTTTCTTTTTTTTTTTCGTTCGAGACAATATTCTATGGCTCCTTCGTCATTCTTCCTCTCTATTTTGGTATTTTTCTCGGATTAAAAAAAATGCACTTCTCTCTGTACGTTCGTTGCTCGCCTTTCCCTCGAAACTGCCAAGTTCCTCGTTGAATCTCGATCTTTGAAAATCCTCGGTCAGAAGTTAACTATCTTTCCTAAGTGGAATCTCTCTCGAGAATTTACTAATTTCTCATCCCAGTTACTTTCCTATCCTTTGTTTTTTTTTTCTGTTTTGCTCAATGGAAATATTTCGAAAGACCCCCGGAGGAGGGCCCCGAGCTCTGAATCGACAAGAAACATCATCCCCTTAGTTATTTTCTTTTTTTTTTCTAGTTCGGAGATTTTGAAAATCTGGAGAAAGCACAAAAGCCTTTTATCAAACCAGCAAAGTTGTCCAGAGGCGTCACAGCGTTTTAGTCAAATTTTAGTCTCGTGTATCTCGTTCTTTCTTCAATGCATTGCCGAAAAGCTATTTTGTTAAATATTGTTAATATTTTTTTTCTTTTTCTTCATTATCCAGCCACCAACACACATTGTCTGCATTTATTTACCGTTCTCTTTATCTCGTATTACCTTCCTAAAATCCTCTCGTTAACGAATAATGTGATTTTTCCTAGTCCAAATTTCCCTACTGTTTCTTTATTTCCGTATATACGCGCGTCGAAAGCCTGCCCGTCTATGTATTGAACGAGAAAATGAAAAAATTGTTCAGAACTCGACCGAAGTTCTCGTCAAATGATACGTGATTGTCACAATGCGAATGAGAACCGTGGGGTTGTACAAAACTTTATCGAAACGAACACAGTGACACAAGTGGAAAAAAAAATGAAAAAAAAAAAGATACGTGAATCAATTTACGTATAAAATCATCAATTACATAAACAAACAATTTTTTTATTCGTTTTCTTCCGCTTCATCTTCTTTTTCTTCTTTCTCTCTTTTTTTTCCCTGTCGTCGTCGTCTTCGCAAAAATCTCGATGCTGTCGTCTCTTTTTAGTTTAACGGGGGGAATAATCGCTGTCGTGAGGAGCTTTTTTTTCAAGGCACCGGATTTTTTCGACACCGCAGCCTCAAAGAAAAATCGCGGTTTACCCATTGCTTGACTCTTCTCATATAAATATATTGTACTTTTTCGAGTATCGGGGCAGAATATTGGTTGCGGCTGCGGTGGAAAGGACGCAGTGGCCTTGAACGTGGAAATAAATGATATATGCTAAAGTATATCGAGTACTCCACGCGCAAATAAATAATGACGATCCCTTGAAGGATCGATGGTCGTCGTGTGGACTTTGGGTTGACTTCGAATACGCTCGTCGTCAATAGATATAAATTCGTGAAAAATAACACGCTGGCATGGCATTTATGGTATCCTCTAAACACAGTCTGCACTCCACTAGCTCACCTTTGGTCTTACCCATTTACACATGTTTTCATTCTGTCGTTTTCATCATTATTAACCAAAAGAGAATTATCTTAAGCTAAGAGTCAAGTTTCAAATTTAGTGTCCAGTACTTTTCTTTTATTTATTTTTTTTTCTTCAGAGGCCGTTCATCGTTTATCTTTTTTTTTCTAATTCGTATGAAAAGATTGCTACTTCTTTTAAGAAACTTGACACTCGATTTGCACTTGATATGGCGCGGCTCATCAAGCCCCGCCATCAACGCCGTCCTAATAAATATATTATATCGTAAGAAATATGTTTATTCATCTTGAGAAGATATTTGCGATACGTTCATTTTATTTTCTCTACTCTTTTTGTCGTTTCATCGATTTGTGCAATTTTCGAGATTAAACACGAAATTGGCAATCTTTCGTATTTAATCTCGAATCGTTTTTTTTTTCTCAGCGTTTGGAAGAAAAACTCGTCTCTTTTCTTCTTTCGTGAACCGGATGGGACGGGGATTACATTATGTACATTGGCTTTTCGGTGAGGATGATAAAAAAGTTGCGATTCGGAAGATTCGAAATTCAATTTCGAGTCGAATATGAATATTTTACAAATATATATATATATATGTATATGTAAAATTTAATGGAATTCAGGGAGGACGAACTACGAACATTCGCATGGAGAAAACAGGAAAAAATGAAGTTCGCAAACTTTATGTTCTATTATCAAGGCTGATGATCGTAAATTGATTTATTCTTCTTCGTCTCTCAGAATAGTTTCTTTTTTTTTACAATTATTCATAAAACAGTTTTAGAGCGTATTGTCATTGAAAAAGTGAGAAAATTCGTTATTTCTAATCTTGTGCAATGTTACAAAAATGAGAAAAAGTATGAATGACGAATGAAATTCGATGAGAAAAATAATTCTATTTACAGGTAAAATACGAACGAGTGGAAGAAGGAAATTGTTCGGGGATAGGAAGAGAAGAAAGAGAAATGCGAGATTGAACGTTTGAACGTCATGGTTCCGGTTGACAACAGATCGCAAATAGCTTCGCAATTGTATTTCGCGAGTGAAAAAGAAATCGTCATTTATCTCGTTATACTTTACTTAGGTCGGCTACTTAGCTATTGAAGTAGCCCTTTTGTTCCCGAGCAAGGGGTGGGTGTTTCATTCTGTTACTGTTTTTGCTTTTTTTCCGTATTTTCCCTTGTGATTAAATGGCAACAGTTACGTGAGGTTCATATCTAACCTGCTTCACTGTCGCTCGAATCGCTGGAGCTCGATGACAGCGAACTCGAGCTCGAATCGCTGTCACTGCTACTGCTGCTCGACGCCGACAATCGCGATGGTCCACTAGCTCCGCCCGTACCGACTACATCTACCGATTTACTACTGTCTTCTGAAAATACGAAAAAAAAAACACCAACATTAGAAGAAAGAATTAAATCAAGTTTATCTCTTGTTGAATAAAATCAATGTTTCGCCTTCAACCAAAACTGTACATCACAAAAGTGTGTACGATTTGATTGAACATAAATAAGAATAAGATTGTGACAAATATTTAGGCATTTTATGTACGTAGTTGATAAAAATTCAAAATTTTATATAATTATTGAACTCTCAATGTAGAAACGTACAAAAAAAATCAACTCACCTTTCTTAGCGGCTTTTTTAACGTTTCCTAACTGCCCAGTTACGTCCTGCAATCTTTTCTCAAGCTCCTGCTTCTTTTCCGCCATTTGCTCATCTTTGGACTTACCGCTAACTTTTTTGTCTGTCAACAATAGAATTGAGCGTTTCAGAACACTTTCGATATTCGTTAAATTAGCTAGTGGCTTGTTATTGTTTTTTGACAGATTTTACTCTACCGTGATTAAGCTTTTTTTTCTTTTCTTTACACTGTACCGAGCCAGTACAGATTACAGAAACAAAATCATCAAGCGCGTAAAATATACAAATTATGTGAATTAAATTCGGTATTAAAGCACTAGGTAATAGTTACGATAAAATATGCAATATTAGTTCCACTCACGAGCGTCAGATCGGGATCGATGGCTACAAAAACTAATCGCAACACATAATTAACACCTACGGATTAAAAACGGGGACTAGTTACGAACTTTTACATCTTCATGTTCGTCTCGAATGAAGTTGAGTGTCAACGACATGGAACAACAGAGTGTTACTTTTGTTTTGAGAATACAACTCTCTAGCAACAGGTTGACACGCATATTTATATTCTCATCGGATGTTCCCGGTGTGACGCCGAATTGTGGAACTTACAATAGGGCTTACGTGGTTTTTTTCTGAGACACGAGGCGACGTAGCTCTCTAGCTCTCGTAGCGTCGAAGGCTTGAGCGTTTCGAAGTCAATTTCGATCTCATCGGGATTGGAATCCCTCAGGGAAGGCTCTCGAGATTGAATTATGTGCACGACCCGGCCAAGTTTGTCCCCTGAAACGAGAAGAATAATCAACATTTTAACAAAATTTTAGTCAATTTTGAGCAGATATTAGTATAATTTTGAGCAAATAATTGTCCCAGTTGCAGATAAGAGAATCGAAGAGACGCTCACCAGGTAGCTTGTTTATATCCAAACTGAGCTGTCTCTTCTCGTCGTAAGACATCGGCTTGGCGCTGTCCTCATCCTCGGAGTCGAATGTGATCGGCGGTGGTTGATTCGTAGTGTTTTTCTTCTTGTTACCGGTGGATCTGCTGTTGGCCTTGGGTCGCTTCGTGGCGGCGTTCGTCGCGGCAGCTTTTCCGGGACCGCGACTGCCCTTTCCCTTGGGTTTTGCGTTCGCAGCTGGAGTTGGAGCAACAGCATGAGTTTTATTTGGGCCTACCGGCATCGCTGGATGATGATCACCCGGCATACCCATTGGTACACCAACAGCCATACCACTCGGCAATTTCAAGTCACCTGCGCCCATCGCCACGCTCGCTATACTCGCGACCACGCTGTCCGACGCGTTCGGTATGCCTCCGCTCGGCTTCATAAGTTCTTTCATGGCACCACTGTGGCCACCGACCGGACCCCCGGCACCGGCCCCCTTCATGCTCATCGGCTTACTTCCCTTCGACTTTTCCGTCTTCTTCTTCTTCGTTTTCTTCTTGTTCCGCTCCTCGACTAGTCTCATCATCGCGTCCTGCATTGCTTTGAGCTCCTGTTGCATCGCGACCAGCTTCTGCGTGCTCTCCTCGTCCGAGTCGTCGCTTTCGGAGGAACTCTCGCTGCCGGAACTGCTGCCGCTGCTGCTGCTGCCGCCGCCTCCGCCCTCGCGCTTCATCGGCACCATGCCGCTCAGAGGTTCGTCGGGAATTTTCGCGTACCTTCGATTAACAAACGATTTTTTAGATATTTGTTTGTTTTTTTTCACTAAAGAAAAAACAACCACTCTCCCAAAAATTATTTCCTGCCGATATTAACCTCATCTCGAAGACATCCTGCAATTTTCTAGCCATTGCAACCACGTCGTGATCCGGTGGGTTGTACTTGTAACAGTTCGTGAATATGAGCCGTACGTCACTCGCGAATTCTTGTGCCGTTTTATACTGTCGCTTGTCCATTTTTTCCTATTTCAAGAAAGACACAATGTCAGCAGGGAGCCATCAAAATGAAAAATAAAAACTCAGCCTGCTCTTCCTTCGTACCTTCACCGTGCCAAGATCCATTGGATTTTTAATGATGTCATGGTAATCGTGAAGTCCTAGAAGATCCGCGTCGACGGGCTTATAAAATGGCCATGCATATCCCTATTTTTAATCAACAAAATTCGTGATATTCATTCATTTTTCCATCGATATTTCATTCGTACTTAACGACAGAGGAACGAAATATTACCGAATGCTTCTTGGAGAAGAGCTCCTTGAGAATCTCGTTGCAAGATTTCAGCGTCTCCGAGAGTTTTTCCTTGATCTTACCGCCAGTGTGCTGAGGCTGGAAAATTTATCATTTCGTAAACTCTTCTGTGAAATACACTCTATCTTTCCTACACCGCCGAGCTTCTCGCGCCGTTACAGTTAATCTATGAACGAAACAAAAATCGCGGAAAAGTCCATCACGAGATACTCGAAGACAAATAATTTATGAGCTTTCGTATAAATATGGAAGAGAGAGAGAGAGAAAGAGAAATAAAAATCGTTCGTCGATGCAAGAGGTAAATGTTGAGCAACGAGAGACAAACACAAATGAGACAAGGCGGTATATTTTTAAATGAATGATAAATGTGTGTGTGTGTACCTGTTGGGCCATCGCTCCCATCAGAGGCATGTTTGCCTGATGGAACGGCACCAGGCCGTCTTCCGCTTGCCTCGTCGGCTGAAACAGCCCCATCATCAAAACCCTGTTGTTAGTATACATACTTCTTCCTCTTTATGCAAATGAAGCGATAAGGCATATGCAGAGCCACCAAACACAATCTTAGGCGCACCGTTACAATGATTATCCTCGATTTAGTACAAATATGACACATGAGGCTTGTTTTGAGGCATCGATGATAAATACCCGGTTGATATTGAGCGATTAGTTACCGTGATTCGAGAGAGATGAATACTCAATTGCACAACTTACAACGATCCAAATTTTCAAGTATATCTATTACTTTTTAATAATCGCGATCCTCGCTCTCATCAAACCCATCATTTTATCTATAATTTCGTACAAATAGATCTCATAAAAAGTACAGGGAGATCCTCCGCGACTTACCTTCTTGATCTGGCGTCCGGATTCTCTTCTCGTGGGTATTTTGGCATTCTTGGAGTCGAGAGGAGCGTAGAGAGGTTCGAAAGAGTTGGCCGTCGGAGTGGTAGTATCAGCCTTTCTTTTAACTCCTTTCTTGAGCTTGGCAGGCTGCGAAGGAGGCATGACGGTCGGTACTTGGGTTACTTGGGGGGTCGGTGGTACGGCGGTCGTCGGAGCTTGAGTGTCCATCGCCGGCTGAGCGTGATATCCGCTCGTCGGTGGTACGACCTGCTGAGGCAGAGAGTTGTGCGTCGCCATCGGCGTGACGCTTACTATACTCGTTGGAGGCGCAATCGTCGTTGTGTTCGTGCTCCCGGGCACCGTCGCCGGAGCCTGAGTTCCCAACGGAGGCATCGGGATAACGCCCGTCGTCCCAGCCGACGTCGCCGACGGTGTCAGGCTGTTCGGCACGCTCGAACTAACTGCCGCCGCTCCGGACGATGGCCGACCTCTCCCCGGACCCGTACCCGTCGCTCCGGGTGTTCCGGGAGCTCCAACCATTCCCGGACCGCCGACTCTCGGGATCGCGGGCTTCTTGCCCTTCGGACCCTTCGGCACTGGAGGATCGAGCTCCACCTCGTCTCTCGGCATTTGTGCGACCTGCAATCATCCGTTTTCATTCACCTTTTCAACGATTCTACCACCTTCGCTTCTGTCAAACTAACAATCAAAAAATTTGTCAAATTTCCATATCGCGCGTGACACACCACAAATGAACGAATATTAACATCTTCCACTGAACGGTTTTAAATCACTTTCTAACAGCTTCGTTTTACATAAAAGTTATTAGCTTTTGATGGCTTTTTTTATATACGAAACACCTACATTCTAAAATTAGGAACCTGAAATGAGTAACGGTGATTCGACTTTTTGCAAAGCCAATGTGATTGCTATTACCTAAATCCGTTTACTGTACGTTTGTCATTAAAATGTAATTATTTTTTCAGAAAGTTTTATTATATGAGTAAAATTTTGTTTTCTCGTTAAATATACGAAAAATTCGCAATTATCCGAATTATCAATTGTGCACGGTTCCATTAAGACTTGTCAATTAAACGTAATGAATTCAAGATCGACTTCCATTTATAAAATAAATGTCTGCTTTTGTTTGTCTATAAAATTAAATTTTCGTTTGTCCAAATTACGAATTCGTAATTGTTTCGTACGAACCTTCGTGAGGAACAATTTCTCGAGGGCTTGCGCCATGACAACGACATCTTCTCCCGGCTTGTTGTAAGTGTAACAATTGGTGAACATCGTATTGAAGTCCTGGATGCATTCTCGGGCTGTCCAGTAATACGTGTTCTCCAAACGTTTCTTTATCGTACCGAGATCCATTGGTTGCTTGATAATTTTGTGGTAATCCTGAAAAAAAGAATGGAACGAGTAAAAATTTATTTCGGACGTTTCATTGAGCGACTAATGAATTTTTTAATTAAAATGCGTACCGGCAAATTGAGCTTTTTTGCGTCTACCGGCTGCTGAAACGGCCATGCGAATTGATGCTTCCATACTGGCTTTAGGACTCCTTTTTGAAGAAATTGCAGTTGATTGGTAACGCGTCCTGGTCTCGTGGGCGGTGGAACGACCGGAGGTTGGACCACGCCGTTAACCGGCTCGACGAAAGGCTCCTCGCGCGGCGGTGGCGTTTTCGCTGACACGAATGACGGTCCGGTCGTCTTGCCAGACGCGCTCGTCTGCATTTTCATTATTCACAATTTTAATAAATCTTTTCCAGATAGGACAAACAACGATTCATTCAAATTTCATGCTTTGTCGCAAGCCGGTAAAACGCTTGAAACAAAATTATATTAGTTTCTAAGAAAATTCAAAGAAGAATCGTAATTAGGAAAAAAAGGTGCTTTTCATGCTTGAGAACGGGTTCAACGTAAGGATATTTCGTACAAGCAATGAGCGAACTAGGCTGATTAACAAAATTATCCATAAACCAGAATAAAAAGCAAATCTAAATATTTCTATCATCACATTTTTTTCAATGTAAAAAATCTTGTAAAATTTTGCAAATGTCAAAAATAAAAAATAACGTTGATCAAC
Source organism: Cremastinae sp. A BG-2022a (assembly GCA_030522545.1). Lineage (NCBI taxonomy): Eukaryota > Metazoa > Arthropoda > Insecta > Hymenoptera > Ichneumonidae > Cremastinae sp. A BG-2022a. The sequence continues at coordinate 70,979 of JAPYYW010000357.1, read as the reverse complement.
AATACTGGGAAAAGAACCACAGCCAATTGTGTTTACACTTTCTACTTTAGAATGTTTACGATAATAATTCTCACCTTGGGTATATTACACAGCCTTTCTCGCTCCTCCACATCTAACTGTAATTTATACACACCATTCAGTCAAAGGGCACTCTATGTTTCTTTCTTTTTTTTTTAATGAAGAAGCGAGTTGGACACGACTGCAGTTTAATCACGGAATACTCTATTCAGAAATCCCAATGGAGTATTCGCGTCTACGATAAATGTTCGTGTGAAAAATCCCAAACAGGCAGTTTAACCATTTTTTGGCGGGAACGACGTGATTTTTTTTTTTCAAATGCATAAAAGAAGGATATAATATGGGTTCAACGGTGCACATTCTAATTCTATATCTAAAATTACAGTCTCAAATAATTTTTTTTTTTTTATAAATACAATGAACAAAACACATTATTCCTAACAGTTCGAAATTCGTAATAATGAAACACAACGAAAAAAGGTTTTTCTTCGCTCGTTGTTATTTTGCAAGTCGCGCTTTTAAAAAATACAAAGTTATCTTTTGCTAAATGAAAAAAAAGAACGGGGAAAACATGTTTTCGTTGGTTTTCAAAGTTACAAACTCTAAATGATTTGATCTTTGTCCAAAGATGTGGTTTTCTTCAGATTGATTTACACTATGTACACGAGGAAAATGAATTTTTGAAAGCTTGAAATACAGCATAATGGGAAAAAAAAATGTGGATAATTTTTAATCTCAAGAGAATGAATATTGTATGATCTAAATATTTCCTCTTATTTATTAAGTTACTTACGGAGTTATTTTGCGAGTTGGTATCCACCTGCTGCATGTTGGCTCAGCTTCTGCAACAGAAAACAAAAATTATGAATATCCAGATATAAAAAAGTGGCTTGAAAGAAAATAACACGTAACAAAGACTTGAAAAAAAAATAGCAGCTTTGCTCTATCAGTGTCAGTAGAATATTTTTGCTCCTCTCTAAACTTTCTTTAGATTTTTTTTCAAATTTCAGTCGCAATGGCCTAATTGTCACTGTTGCGTCTTGTATTATACAGTTTTTTTTCTGTGACTGTCGGTAATAATAGTTTCGTAAACTGATTCTGGATCGTCGGCTCCTCGACCTTTCCTTACCTTCAGGACAAAAATTGTACATAAATGCTACGCAGCGGACAACTTCCTTATGTTGGGCCACGATGCTACGACGCTTCGTCAACAATCATGCTGAGAACGATACACTCTGTAATGAGCATTGCAACTCGCTAATATCTCGTTGAGACGTTTGAGCTGGGGCCGAGCAGTTTGGTGCCGTCGAGGCATAACACTACCTTCAAGCCTACCTGGATTAGGTAGAGGCTCGAATGTCAGCCCTGTATTCTGCTTCGATTGGTCGCGCCTCCAGCCAAGACTCGCGATACTAGCAACATCTGAATAACATAACGAGAGACCCCACATTGTAACACCACAAAACAAAAATGTAGTACATATTAAACTCTATTCTATTAGCATCTCGACAAATTTTGGGAGAAGAGTATGTCACGAAAGAAAGACCGATTCCTTAAATTCTCCAACTTCTTTCCCACTAGACTCGAATCGATGTTTGCTCGACTTGATAGAAGCATGGATGAAATTAGTGATAACCGTGTAGCAAAATTTTGATAACTAGACCAGATTTTTGATTTTCAACTCTATTCTGGACGAACGAAGCATTCTCGTACCATCGAGTCCAAGAAATAGGTCGAACGAAACGAGGACTGAACGAAAAGTAGGGCATAAGCTTAATCTTGAAAAATATCGAAAAATTGTTGTAAACCCGGTCTCGTTTGGCAAATTTGTGACCGAGATTGATCAGACTGACCGATAAAAACTCGGAGAGGGGAAAAAAGCCGCGAATGGAGAAACAGAGTCCAAGTTGCCGCCACGAAGACTGGAGCGTAATAATCGTATCGAATTTTCGTTAATGCGGCGTGTAAGGAGACGAAAAATGATAGCGTGTGGAAAAAGGAGGGAAAACGTCGAGAGCGGAAAAAAAAAGAAGCGATTAGGACGGTGTAAGTAGGAGAAACTGTTGTCGGGAAGGAGAAAGACCCGCGCCCAGCCGTGATGCACCCGACGCACAACAAACGTGAGTGCGAGTGAGAGCGTGCGAGAAAGAGAGAGAGAGAGGGAGAAAAACCGTGTCGCGAGAGACTCTCTACGGCGGTTCTGGCAAAACTCTCGATCCCGCCGATTTTCCACAACTCGGTGCGCTTTTTCCCCATTCTCTCTCTCTCTCTCACTCCCTTTTCTCTCTCCCGATCACTCTCTCGTTGGCTCGCGTCTCGTAAACGAAAGACGGGATCCTCGGGTTGTACGAGAGATAACGGGTCGTTCACGGGGCCGCTCGATTTCGCTCAAGGTATTCCCCCATTCAACATGGCGGTTGCGAGGGGGCAGCGCTCGGGAAAGAAAGCTCTTGCTCGAGAAAGGGGCCCCCCGGGATCATCTCTCGCACAACGCCGAGCGAAATAAGCAACGAATTCTCGTCTCGACTAATTATTTAAACGGAGGAAGGGAGGAGGGGGAGGGACACGTTAAAACTGAGCGAGCTTCCACGGGGGGGAGAAAACAAAACTCGAACGTACCTGGACGAGCCGTGAAAATTCACTATGTATCTCTTTCCCTTCGCACTATTTTCGCTCTTATTCCACCAGTGACGATATTGGAAAGGAGGAAAAGAGATATAGAAAATTTCACCAAACACACGCGACCGTACCCGCGCGTATATCTCGTGTACGAGTCGTTCAATGCTTATTTCTCTCTCTCGCTCGCTCTTTTACTGGCTTCGTGCGTGTAGATCGGGAGGTTTTTGCGTTTAGTTTGGTTGGTATCCGTCGTGTGTATTATGGCTGCCGCGCGGCCCGAGTTTGTCTCTCTCTCTCTCTCTCGCGCCCGTTCGCCCCGCCACACAACACACCGTGCGTGTGTCACTCGCGCGCTCCTCTCCCTCTCTCTCTCTCTCCGTGTCTATCCGCTACACTACTGTATTTTCCTTCAACGCACTCTATTCCACTCGGGAAACGATCAGGAGAGATCGCGAAATGACTCTTTTTGCTCGACCACCTCGCTCGTACTTTTGTATCCTCCTCTCGGGGCACAAGACGATTGTCGCGCGCGCACACGCGCACACACACGCATACGGAGAGTTTTCGGCGTACGCGGAGAACACGCCGCGAAAACGGGATATCGGGCCGTCGTCCCTTCGAAGGACGCGCGCGCGGTTCGCCCGCACACGCTGCGAAAGAGCACCGCGTACCGATTTAACGAATTCCCTCGGAAAATCTCGCCTACTTTCCGATATTCTCCGCAGAGCGCGAGGCCAACGTTTCTCCTCTCGATTCGGTCTTTCTCTCGGAACTCGGCAACCCACACGCGCGAGCCTCTCTCTCTCTCTCTCCCTCTTTCTCTCCGGAGTGCACGCTATATGCACGATCTTACGGAAAACACAGTGCCGCGCGGAGCGGCCGAACGTACGTATACTCGTTATCGGTTTATCCACTCCGGCCTCGACGACATATTTCTCTCGGGTCTCGCTCACACGAGGATTATTTTATCCATACCCTGTGGACGATCTCGAGATCTAGAAACTAACGATCGCACTACCACCACCACCAACAATGGCTACGCATTCTTCCGCGACGTACCCGAATGGTCCTGTTCCACTGTTCCCAATCGTCCGTTTCTCGACAGCCCATGTACAACTGCTACACCTTTTCATCACCCTCTATCCCCTCCCTCCCACCGGCTCAACGACTCGCCGCCGCCGCAGAGAGCCTCTCTCGCTCCTTCTCACCGCCGCCGCCACTTGCTCATTTTCATCGCAGTCGCGCGTTTTCCACCGCGAGCACACGCCAGACGTATACCCTCGAAATAACCCGTCGATCCCGAAAACACCCAATTTCCTCGATTATTTCTCCTTACTCTTCGACACGACGATCAATACCAAACGATCGATCTCTCCTGTCCCAATCTCCTCTCCTCGCAATCTTTCGACATAATTCACGTAACCGATGTTTGCCAGATTATGAGTACGTACGTATCTCTCTTTTTTTCTCTCTCTCTCTCTCTCTCTTTCGCAGTCAGCGTCGAGCGATTCGAGCAAATGATATACACGACGTCGGAGAAAACCTTGAATGTTTAGCGATAAAAAAGAAAGAAGGAAAAACAAATATTTAACGGTAACGAGGTCTTCGACGCGTCAAGGAAAAGAAGGTCGGGCCTTCGAAGGTAGAGAGGGGGAGCGGAAACGAGAGTGAAAGATGTCCCGACGATGAAACAAGAGAGAAAAAAGCTCTGCACGTTGGCCACCGAAAAATATATTTCAGTTCCGTTGTTCTCACGAGGCACGCCTATTATTATCGAAAATTGGGATTTATATATGAATTGCTCAAACAAAGCAGGATGTACACATAAAAAAATAACAATAAACAATACTATTTACAGTCGTGAGCACGCTTTTTTATTAACCAATCCAAAAAATGTTCGGCTCAATTCCACCGTTTCATATCCACCCATAATGCACTTTTTCTCGCTTCCAACTAGCTAGACGCATTTATTCAATAATTCAGTAGATATGTTATGACAGAAAAAAAAAACATTGAATAAAACTCAGTCATAACAGGCCCGCTGCTCTCTTATAATTAAAACTTTTACAACTTTTAAATCTTACAATTTTTATCAACCGCCGCGCAAACGTAGGGTCGGTTCGAGTTCCGCCGTTCCGCAACTCGTCTCATCCCCACTCCGGTCCCGATGATGTTGGCGCAAAATCCATAATGGTTACTCGATAAATTTCATATGTAAAACGGTTTATTCGATTATCACGGGATTATCGGTTAAAATAATTTCACTGTTTTTCCAAACGATCACGCCTCGTAATCTTCTTTAAAACGTGACCAAACATATCCACGTAATGTCAGAACGACGATACGTCATCCCGTCGCAAACGCGCAAGTTCCGTTTTTTAACAAAAATAAAATGGCGAATAATATATTGCGACTGATATTCGTACAACGAACCACGAACCAGAGTCCCCAATAAAACTGTATTCGATTATAATCACGAGCTTGCGTACGTTTTTCCTTCACTTTTCACGATACTTGAAATATTTCGCGAAAAACAGTGTCCATGTTACGTACAATCCGTTCGAGTCTCTCATTGATGCACACATCGCTATCTCGTTGCACACGACAAACGGAAGTCAAGAGGACAACTGAATTTTTTACTAAAATTACGTTCTATAGTAAAAATTTTATTCTCTTTGCTATCCAAGATATGCATTGTTAGTTAAATAAATTTAGAGATCCATTGGTAATTGATTCGAGAATAAATACGGGATCAAGGGAACACATTTGTCACCACCACGTACGCACTGTGAAAACACAACATGGCGTCCGTAAAACGCAACTACTGCCTCTTTTCAGCATAAACGCAGGCCACTTTCGTGAACCTTTATTTTTCATACTAATTCGACAAACTCTTGTCCCAACGATTCTTCAAACAACTCTTTTCAGCCAGTCTTCGATCTATCATTATTCAACCGAGCACCAAACTCAATGTTGACCAGATTCTCTCGTTATTGACAGTCCTATTTTCATTGGGTAATTTCATCCTAATACTCTAGTCAGTGCAGAGCATCGTCGTCAACGACGCAACTCGCGTTTCCACTTCCGCCCACCGTTTTCGGATCGTAAGAACTCTCGTTTCATTCGCCAGACATTTCGTAGCGTCCCTGACGCGGACCAATCGGAATAGTACTTATATCAAGAAAATGTTGAGTCATCATATCCGGAGTTTTAGTAGCGTATCTCGCCGCTGGGTGAAAATGAAGCGGGAATTTTTCAAACGATTGAATTCATTTTTACTCAATTATTTTGAGATAGCAAAAAAAAAAGACGATTATACTCTCGTTTTTTTGAAAAATCAACTACACAGTCTTATGGGATTTTTTTTATTATGTACAAAATTAATAATATAATTCAGAAAGCTTAAACTATTCCCCAAACCTCTTCAAACGCTGTGCATAATTTTGTGCACGTCAATGCACCTGACAGAGGGTAATTACTGATAGAGATTGTTTCTTCTGCATAATCAGGATTAATCTGAAATTGGATGATCGTATAACTTTCTTATTGTTTATAAAAAAAAAGGCAGAAATAAACGATTGCTCACCTGTCCATGTGCCATTGCACCAACGACAATTGCAATTGGTTCATCTGATAGAACTAAATCTTTAGGATTTTTAACAGTTTTGGAACTGAAAGACATAGCAATTTTGCGACAACCGACCGGTAAGTGGTTGGTCACTGGATTTTTAATAACTTTCAGGAGTTTCATTGGTCCGTCTGAAGCTCGTACGCTGTATTTGTGCAGCAGTTGAACTGTTTGAAACAAACATTTTTACATGAAGAAGTTGAATTTTAAAAAAAGTTCATTGCTCTAATACGTTTATGTTGAGAAATAAAGTCACAAAAAAGACTGGAATGATAGGTGAGAATTTAATTTCCAATTCTCTAAAAAAAGTGGAAAGTCATTTGTCTGTCAAAAATTAAAAAGTAGGAAAATATATTTTAAAAAATTCTCACCCATGAGACCTGCAAATCTTTTGAAAGTCCTTGGAATTCTAGTTTGCGGATTAACTTCTATAAGAACGTTCTTGTCTGTGTGAATGTAAACTTGCAAAAGACCAGCTCTGTTCAGAGGACTGTCCATCAACATGAGAAGACACTGGTGCGCAATGTCAGGCCGACAAGTGCCAGCTTCTCGATTATTTTTTTTCAGTATCCCACTGTGGTCGTCGCAATTTAGCAAGTCGAAACCATTGCCCACCTTTTTTAAAACAGACCAAACGAGTGAGATAAAAAATAAAGAACAAAGATTTTTTTACTTTGGACACCACTCACCTTCACAGACTCCAATTGGGCATTTTCAAGTATTATAATTAAACGCTTCTCTTGATTTTTTATGTGGGCTACTTGAAGATGTTTCGGAGCTGGATCGTACTCATTTTCGTCTTTGTCGTCATTATTTTTTCGCTTTTTACCCATTTTTTCAAAACTTTTACGACGAGGTTATGCACAGACAAACACTCACGAAGTCTAAACACGTGTCATAAATTTCACTAGGCCCTCTTTATTCTAGATACTTTTGTCCATTTTACTAAACATGTTACCATTTGCGTACGAAATTTGAATAATTCATCAAAAATTTTATTTGCATAAAAATTACTGTTTGGCTAAATAAATAATTTCATGCACCTCACCTTGGAAAAAAACTCCAGAAATCAGTATTTTTTACCAATCTCCGATAACAAATCTTTTTATTCCTCATAAAAATTAATTAAATATACAATAATATATTAATTTTCATTCTGACAGTATCAATAACAGAGAATCATTTGAATAATTATTCAAATATATGTCATAATTTGTTTATTTTTCGCTAAAAAAGCGATAAAGTTTGATCTCTTTGAAAGATTTGAACTTTCACAACCATACGTTCAAATTCGGTAATGTGAATTTTAGAATAATCGGAATGCAAGGAAATGAAACAAAAAATAATTCACATTTCCCGTTTGAACGATTTTTAAATTATTTGAGCGCAATTTCCAACATTTTTTGTACATCAACAATCTTTTCCCGTGGCTTGCTCAACTTTAGTCCCATCTCACGCTCGGCCTCGTCAATTTTTTCCCACTGTTCGTAAGAGACCACCGGCACATTTTTCTCCTTCAAAATTTTCAGCAACGCCTCGGTGCCTCCTTTGGATTCTGCAGCGGTAAGATTTTTGCAAAGGAGTCCGGCGACCTGGAAGGCGTTTGTCATCGTCGACAAAATAACTCCGACCGGTCCTGTGGCGACCCAGCCAGCGGCGTAAAAATTATTTCCTATTTTTCCACAATCGTTGACAATTCGTCCTCTCCGAGGGTCGAAAGGAACGCAATCGTCGATGGGAACCGATTTGTAGCCGATACTACGAAAAGCCAACCCACAGGGAATTTCCTCGTAAGAACCGGTCGAGACGGCGTTCTGTCTCGTATAATCTTCGCCCTGGAGCTCGTTAACGTGAAGCTTGATTCCCTCGAGTCTCTCGTTGCCCAAAAATTCACTCGGGCCTCGTAAAAATATGGGAAACAATTCTTTCTCGTAGTGACAATCCTCTCGAGATTCTTCAACGGATTTGAGCATGAGCTCGGTTATTCGTTTTCTGGGCCTTGGCAGATTCGGAACTTGCTCGCTGACGCCGGAAAAATCTTCCTTCCTCCAGCTCGTTTTGCATTTGTCGAGCTTCAGAATTTCTCGCAATTCCGCGATCGTGAAAGCCGCTTGGAGAGGACCTCGACGACCGACCAGCCAAACCTTGCGAACTCTGCTGCGAGAAAGTTCCTCCAGAGCGTAGGAAGTTATATCCGTTTTCTACAATACATTCAATTTTCAATTAAACAAGTTTTCCACAAAATATCACGAATTTGCAGACTTCGTGGATTTTAAAAATTGTTTCTATCCTGTTTTCGGAGCTCACCTTCAACAGATCGATCGGAGTCAAAAGAATTCTCGCTATGTCGATTGCGACGTTCCCCTGGCCAACGATCACTGCCTCCTCGACGTCCAAATTAATTTTCAAATCTTTGTCGCTCGGTAGCCCGTTGTACCAACCGACAAATTTTCGACCGGATATAACGTTGTCCAAATTTTCTCCAGGTACATCGAGAGTCCTGTCCGCCTCGGCACCGTACGTCTACAAATTTTATTTTATTCATTCATTTTATTTTATTCATTTATTTACTCTGTTTCAGTAAAAATGTAAATTTTATTCATAATCTTATTAATATATAAATGAGAATGTTTTATGTTTGGATGTTTGTTAATCAATCACGCAAAAACGTTTGCAAGGATTTCAATGAAATTTGTCATAGAGCCATTCTCGTCATTTTGCAAAAATCTTTTAAAATCACTCCTAATAAAGTTGATTTCATCAAGTAACAGTGAATTTGTCAACGAATTAAGCCAAAAAACTGATTTTTGGATCATTTTTTTGAATTTTTCAATAGGAATTCTTGAATTTTGCCTCGAATAAGTAGCATTTTCGTTATGTACAGGAAATTTCCGATCAAATAAGGTCTTAAAATCGAAAAAAAAAATTTGAAAAATTTTGCAAATTTTTGAAGGTATAAAATCTTCAAGGCGTCATAACTTTTTAAAAAATGCATGTATTAACGTAATTCCAACGCCATTCGCTTAGTTTTGTAAAAAATCTTTAAAAATCACACTTTATAAAGTTCATTTCGTCAAGAAAAAGGAAAGATATTGCTAATTGAAATTTTCAAGGGTCCACGAGATCCAGTGTGACTAACCAAATTTTTTGAAATTTTTTTTTCGATTTTAAGAGCCTATTCGATCGGAAATTTTCTGTAGATAACGAAAATGCTACCTATTCGGGACGAAATTGAAGAATTCATATTGAATAAACCAAAAAAACTGGATTTTGGATCAGTTTTTCTATTACCGCGAGAGCGCGAAGCCTGCTAGTCTTAAATATATTTGTAAAATCGAAACGATTATTACCAATAAAACTGCGTGATAATTTTCCATAAGTTGTTGAACGGTGACGTCCTTGCCAACGTTAACGTTCCCCAAAAATTGTACCCGTGGAGAACTTGCAGTTTTGTGAAAAGTGTTGATAACATTTTTTACTTCCGGATGGTCCGGAGCTACTCCGAATCTCACGAGGCCGAACGGAACGGGCAATCGTTCGAGAATGTCGACTTTAATATCCGGAGACGCCTGTCGAATGAATTTATAAAATGTAAAAAAAATTCTACGACGATGAAAGTCGTTCGATTTCAAGTGATAAATTCACAAATAAATCTACAAATCTCGAAATAAATGTAAAACGTTGATAAGTCAAGGATTACCTTGATCAATTGCTGTGCAGCGTAGAATCCAGCCGGACCAGCGCCGACGATACACACATTCGGAGTTACAGTTTTCCCGGATATATTTCGAGCACATTGAATAATACTGTTCAGTCTCATTGTACCGATCGGACCTAAAACAGTCGAAAATTAACAGTGAAAGTTTGAAAATAATCGAATTGGTTTTCAGAGAGATAGGCGCTGAAGGAGTCAGCTATTTTTTTTTCTCTGTTGTCTGGGAAGAACCTTATTTTATACTGGCTTCGATTGTTCGGCGTGCGACGTTCAAGTGCCTGAGAGACACACAAGGATATACGGGTCAATGATTAATGCATCACACCGGCCACTATCTTTTCGGATCGTACGGAATATCTCAGATATCAGGCGACTCGATCATCCACATCTTCGAGACACTCGAGTTTTTCTCATTTTTATTATATTTGTTAGGATTTTACGTAGAATTGCCATTACTTTCATCCTATAAATGACTAAAATACGGGATTATGTGATAAAAATACACTTGTTTAAAAATACAGATACAGCTTTTTATGAATATAAGAACAAAGATACAGAAAATTACATGTATTTTTATAAAAAAATTTTTTTTTTTGGAATAAAATTGTATTTCATGCAAAGATAAATGCGAAAGGAGTTACTTGAATGCAATAATGCTTTAAAATATGCATCAATTTTTTAAATCACTGGTCGATTCTTTCTTGGCGTAGTTTCTGCGATGCTACTCGTCGTCGCTCGAAACAATTTGGTGAACGCAGAATTTCATGATCTGATGGTTTACCAATCTGATATCCTTGAGTTGATTCAGTTCTAAAAAAGTGAATGAATATTTTAATACGTTAGTCTTTAAAAATTATAAAACGAAAGACACGAATTCTGTGAAAAAAATTTACCGGAAAGAGCTACCATCGGTAGAATGGATAAAACGACGTGACCCTTTTTCTTCGCTTCCTCCCAAGCATCCAAAATTTCCGCAAGAGTCTTAATTACTTCCTCTGCTTGTTTGTGACCAACAAGATTGACGATGTAGCCGAGTTTCTCGTTTGGCTCAAATTCAACAGAGTCGAACGTTCGAGTCAAAAGGTACAAAAGTTGAACGCTCAATCGCGAGAGCATGCTGTAGCCGAGCAAAATGAGATTTTGGTTTTTTCCCATTGTTTTCAAAGTCTCGTGGACCCTCTGTATCAATTTATTGTTGTCCGGCTTTGCGGTGTATTCGAAAGTCAAGACTTTTTGATCGGGACGGATTTGCTTCATGAAATTTTCGACGCTCGATGGTGACGGCAAATCCCCGTGAAATCCAATCTTCGTCCTGAGATTCACGGTTTCGTTGAACATATGGAGAGCATCGTTTGAGCAGAATTTCGAGTTCTCGATTTTTTCGTACTCCTTTCCTGTAGACACGAGCATCTGATGTCGTACGTCCACGACGGTCAACTGCAATTGAAAGCAATCAATTTGAGCTACATTATCTTTATCCTAATTACTAAAGCAGATGGCACAGAAAAACGTACCTTAATGAACTTTTGATTAATTTAAAACCGCACTGTACATATATTTCACTTTTTAATTAAAAGTACCAACGATCGCGAGTAAATATTATATTTGAGGGAATAAATTGGAGCCACATATTTTCAAAATAATAAGAAACTACAGATATGTCATATTGTTTCTAAATATATAAATTTTGGAAATTACCAGACTCGATATTTCCAAAAATTCATCATTAAATATACATTTTTCAGATATTGTAACTCCAATTACGCCTCAGAGCTATTTTGAAGACACAAATATTTTTCTGTGCCCTCTGCTTTTAAGGGATAATGAGAATTCAGTTAAAACGAACTTTCGCCCTTACTTTAAAAGTTCGTTCGTTTTTCGGCGATTCGATGGATTCGAAAGTTCTCGCGTACACAGCGAGTTGTTTCTTTGGGTCTAACTCTCTCATTTCTTTCCGAGAGTTATAGGAAGAGGCTGTTTTTGGAAAATCCTCATATCTTGAAAGGGCTTCCATACTTTTTCCACCAAGCATTTTCTGCTCTTCGGTCAAAGGCTTTATTGCAAAATTAGCTAAAAAATAATCAAAAGCCAGATGTTTGGTTTTTTTGGACATGAAATCCTCATGAGAATCATTGGCTTTGAAAGTTCTTATATTATTATTGATGGTTCTGCATTGGTGAGAGTTAAAAAATTGACTGCATTCGATGAGTTGTTGTAGAAAGGACGGGTCGATATCGCTCAAGCGAAACATCGAATTCGTCGAGAGATTTTCGAAATTGTCGCGAAATATACTCATGTATGGCAAAAGAAATTCTTTTCCTTTGAGTTTCAAGCAAATTACATATGCTTCAGAATTTCCCTCCCTGCTCATTCCTGGCTTATTGATGATTATTTTCTCAAAGCAACAAGCCAGCAGATAAAGAAGACACACCGTTCTGTCTTCAAAGATTGTAAAGATCTTCAGTAGGAAATTTCCACCTTTGCAGAGAAGATGAAGAGCAGTAATAGTTTCGCAATAATGAAGATTTGAAACCATCAATTCCTGCTCTTCTGGAACATTTGAGCAGTTTATGCTCCCGTCAGCAGTTACCAAATTTATGGATTCAGATTTTGTTTTCTCCACCAGAGCATCAAGATTTGCCAATAGCATGACATTGCCCGTGTTGTCGGCGCCAAAGAACCATTTTTGTTCCGTTCTGCTGATTACCCTATCATCCATGAGGGTCTCTTCGGGGAGATTCCCCTCGTAATAGGGATTCAGAGAAGTCGCCAGCCAATCCCAATCCACGTCCGGTGCCTTGTTCTTTAACCAGTGATTCAGAGCAACTACGAACGCTCCGGGAGCCTCTCCCAAATGCATTGATCGCAATTTTCTCAATTCCATCGCTTCTTGAGGAATCAGCGGAAATGTGCACGCAATTTCCCATAATTTACACCAAGCCTGGGTCAAAAATTCAGCATAACCTTTTCGTAGATACCACAAGATTTTTCCTCCCTTGTGTCTTCTTTTCGAATGTTCGTGCCATTCGACTTCGTCGTAATTATTTAAAAAGCTCTTTGTCGAGTTTAGTTCTATTTTTAAAGCCTTAAGCTCATGAATAGACCATGTACTCTCTGTAAAAATTGTTTCAACGCCGGGAAGGGAATATTCCCCTTCTATCTCCCAACGTTTATTAAAATGATCATCCGCTTCCTTCTGGGCACGGTAAAAATCTTTTTTGGATGCTTTGAAAACTCGCGAAGCATTGGAATTGCCGAAAGCCAGTGGCAAACGATTTTCAGCCATATCAAAATTATCGAATGACATATTGTTCTTTATTTAAGATGTTTCCTTCTTATTGTAATTATTTATTCTACAAAAACGTCGACAAACACATTTTTTCTATTCAGTAAAACGTTTACCGTTATTCCACACGTTGTTGCTACAGATAAATAAATAAAAAACAAAAGAATGTAAACAAAAGAATGTAGAGGTTACATATAAAAATGTGTAATTTATAATTTTTTTAATTCGAACATGAAAATTTGAAATATCTCACCGTATATGTTTTTATAATGGCCCAACTTTGGTGTTGAAACGAGAAATAAAAAGTATTATTATTTACAGTATAATTCTCGTAAACATATTCCAAAATTGGTTGTGCCGTTCGAAAATTTGCTACTTTGTCCGTAACATGGCAGGCAACGGAGAGAGAGGAAGTACCTATACGTCAATATGGGAAATTGTGTAGGGGAGAAAAGTGAGCAATGGTGGCAGAATTGAAATCATCGAGGTCTTGTGATCGAACAGCTGAATCAAGGGTGGTCCGAATTTGTCTACAGTATTTTCGGATCACTACGGAGTTGTGCGATAGGAGAGTTGAACGCGTCAAGGAATAATTTTCGTCAATACGAGAGGTTGACACTGCATCGAAGGAAAATAAGAATTTCTCGAGATGGCTGTCCGAACGAACATAAATGACATTATTCCAGCCTTGCCAGACGAAAAAACCGGTAATTGTGTTGTCTGCTGTCTATTTCGAGCTCACACATGACACTGCCACTCCCCACTGCTCACTTTTCATTTATTATCATTTTTCAATTTATATAAATGTTACTTTATCACCAATAAAGTCTTGAGAAGAAGCTCCATATTTTTGTTCAAGTATTTATTAATATTCTTAATAAACATTAACGAAGCATTCATTTAACAACAGATATTATTTCGGCAACGAGCGCTCTGCAACATCAAGCTGCGGATATAAGAAACCAGCGGATAAACTGGCAATCCTATCAGCAGTGAGTATACATATCTCTGCATTTTTTTATTCGGACATTTATTTGTTTACTCGTAAAATAATGCATTTTCACAGATCGCAGATGATCTCTCAAGAAGATTATCAGTTCATTGTTGGTTTCGACACAAACGATTCGGCAGTCAAGGATGCAAAACTCAAGGAAAATCCTGGACAAGCTGCCAAGACGTTTCTCAATCTTTTGGGCCATGTATCCAAGGATCAAACTATCCAATATATTCTAGTCATGATAGACGACATGCTGCAGGTAATCTATTGATACAAAACCTTCATTCTCCTTATTTTCTTTGTCCAGTTCAAGCTAAATAATATCAAATTAAATCGATTTACAGGAAGATCGCAGTCGTGTTGAAATATTTCGCGAGCATTCTACTCGTAAACGCGAATCTGTCTGGGGTCCATTTCTGAATTTACTCAATCGTCAAGATGGTTTTATCATGAACATGACGTCGCGTATAATTGCAAAACTTGCATGCTGGAGTCACGAGTATATGGAGAAGACAGATTTACACTTTTATCTCACTTGGCTCAAGGATCAGCTGAAGTTGAGCGTAAGTTGCAAGGGAAACGAGCAACAACTGGTTTGCACATTTTCACAATAAAATCTTGTTCTCTCAGATTATTAATTTGCCTTTTGTTTCAGGATACTCATTTATTTATTTTTGGGACTACTTGTCCTATGGATTTTTAAATGAAACAAAGCGTTCGGTGACAGACACTCGTCCATTTACACTTTGAATACCATTGAAAAAGAGTTGCCTGCAATTGTTACATGAAAAATTGATGAATTTTATTGTTCGAATACTTACACTTACAAGGAAGTCTGCCTGTCACCGAGAGCTTTACTCTTTTGTAAACTTTTTTCTCGTCTTTGCATGCTTTTTAGCTCCACATTCTGGCTTTATTAGACCTAGTAAAAACATTCGTGTACAATTGTGTCGCCTCTCTCTGTCTCTTTCTCTGATCGTCAGTCGACTAATAATCAATTTTCGGCCTAAATTACCTACGACTGGGTTCATCTGTACTCCGATCATCGTACAACCGTTTCACTCACAGAATTCTTTGCATATTGAACACGTGATCGTAACCACCGCAACATTGCTTTACTTGTCAAGCCGGGCGGGATTTTTCTCTTCCTCTCTCTTTCTCTCTTATGTTTCTGTTCTCTCCTTCGATGATTTCCCAGAGATAATTCAACAAGTTACGGACGATCGAACGGGGTTGTTTTTTTAGTTTGAGGCCATACAGGAGTCGAGTTTGCATGCCGCGGAGGTTCCGCAAGAGACCCAACCACCAGCCGAGTCTGAAGAGGCAACTGACCGAGATTTGCCAAACGTGGTTCGTTCCGTTGAAGCACCCTTGAAAAACGAGCAGAAAAATATAATAAATAACCACCATATCGTTTATCGAGCCAACGTTGCATAATTCGCGATGATTTCTCTTTTTTTTTCGCGCGTTGATACTCTCGCAGCACTTTTATTATTTTCCAATCGTCTGGTCTTTACCTATTTTAATGCAGCACCTTTTAACCCGTATCTCTTTTTAGTAACTATCTCTTTTTTTTTTATTTGATAAAATTTTGTACTGTCTAATGGCATTATTTAATTAAGAGTATTGTAGCAACGAGACCAGAATTATTTCAAGGATAATTAGGATAATTAATTTTTTTTTAATCCCCGAGATTGGAAGGATTGGTAACGAGGTTTTATTTTATTTGGCACAGAACAACGAGTACATCCAATCGGTGGCGCGATGCCTGCAGATGATGCTACGCGTCGACGAGTACCGTTTCGCTTTTGTCTCCGTGGATGGTATCTCAACGCTTCTCAGCGTTCTTTCCGGACGCGTTAACTTCCAAGTGCAATACCAGTTGATCTTCTGCCTGTGGGTTCTCACCTTCAATCCTCTGCTCGCTGAGAAAATGAACAAATTCAACGTCATACCGATCCTCGCTGACATACTGAGTGACTCGGCCAAGGAGAAAGTCACTCGTATCATTCTTGCTGTTTTTCGAGTAAGAAACAGGACGAATTTCAAACATTCATCAATTATTCCTATGAAAAAATTAAAAAAAACAAACAGAAATTCAATTCATGCTAAAGTATAGAAATAATTCTGGCAAAGTATAGAAATAATTCCTTTTTCTCGTGTCTCTAGAATCTGATTGAAAAAGTAGACGATAATCAGGTAGCGAAGGAGCACTGCATCGCGATGGTTCAGTGCAAGGTTTTGAAGCAGCTTTCCATACTCGGACAGCGAAAATTCGACGACGAGGATATAACGGAGGACATCGAATTCTTGAACGACAAGCTTCAGGCTTCCGTTCAAGATCTCAGCTCGTTCGACGAGTACTCGACCCAGGTGAAATCGGGTCGACTCGAGTGGTCTCCCGTTCACAAGTCGAGCAAATTTTGGCGTGAGAATGCGAGTCGTCTCAACGAAAAGAATTACGAGCTTCTCCGCATTCTCGTTCATTTGCTCGAAACGAGCAAAGATCCGTTGGTACTCAGCGTAGCCTCCTTCGACATTGGCGAATACGTTCGTCATTATCCTCGTGGAAAACAGTAAGGATTCTTCACCTTACGTTCTCATTTCGTCGAATGCGAAAAAAAAACTAAATTGTCGCTTTTCAGCATCATCGAACAACTCGGTGGCAAGCAACGCGTTATGCAGCTGCTCGGTCACGAAGATCCCAACGTACGATACGAAGCTCTCATTGCTGTTCAGAAGCTCATGGTCCACAATTGGTAAGAATAATTAATTTAATTCTCACTCAGCATTAATTTATTCAGCATTCGCTTTTCCTTTCACTCTGCGACGTCTCCGTTATTTGTTTCAGGGAATACCTTGGAAAGCAATTGGAAAAGGAAACAACGGGTACTACGGGAGCGTCTGGAACGAAGCCCGGTACGCAGGTTCCTACCAAAGCATAGAATAATCCCTCGAGTACTTTGCATCGTGTGCGATCCCACCAAAATTCATAAACAAGAAAGCTTACAAACGAATAAAAGTAGTTATCGCAATTTCGCATATGGGCAAATCGCAAATTCTCATTTTTAAACACGATTCGACTTTAATTCGGAGCCGCTACATTCCATTTATTTTCGTGACGATCCGATCTTTCTGCAAGTTTTGACGAATATGAGGAAACAACCGGAAAGACGAATTTTTCAAAGCAAGATCGCACTTTTACAGATTTAAAAAATTACAATTTTGAAGAAAAAAAAATCAATCATGTTTTCCCAGCAGATCGTACTTCTGGAGCTCGTGTCGTATCTATTTTTACTGCGCACGCGTACAGGCTCCTTATATTTCCTGTTTTTTTTCTCTCAACTCGAAAATAAAATCAATTTAGATTCAAATTGTTGAAAATGTGTAAATACACGCTAAAAGAATATCCCTTGTGCAGGGAAAAAAATAGACAGGCGTTCTTACGCACAGAAAAGAACAAGAGAGAAGGAAAAAGTGAGGCCTCGTTCAAAGGTGTATTATAATTGTTAGTAGACGCTATATAGTGAACATATGTATACTGTTTTAAGAAAGCGTTATTTTTTTCAAGTATTAATAACTAATAAAAGAAATAAAAATTGTTATTATTGTTATCTAAATATACACACGCATGTAAAAAAGGTTTCAGTTGAAATGCCAAATGAATATTCTCGCTGCGGCGTTAATTATCGAATTTCTCATTGTCGGTAATGTGTTCAGGCTTGAAAAATAATTTTTTGTTTTTCTTGATGTGAAAGAAAAATAAATACATTAAATAGGAAAATATCCAATTCGGAGTTTATTTAGAAATTAGATTTGTTTGAGGGCGAGCTTGATTTTGATGTTACAAGACGTCAATTGCGTAACTAGAAAACGAAATATGTATGGAATATCGATCTCGCCGATGCTGTCGTTAGTGCCGCAAAGTCTGCACCGTCTTCTGCTCTCACCCTCGCCGGTGCTACTGAGCACGAGTTCCATAACCGGTCCTACCAATGTTCCGCACTTGGTGCACACGAGAGTCTGCGACAAAAGAAATTACATGTACATAAAATTACAGATCAATGTAGATACGAAAAATGTCGAGATTTTAATTTTCTCACCGATGTCTTGTCGGAACAGTGAAATAGCCTGTCTTGCAGGAGAAAGGCGCAACCGTGCGATATCAACGAATCACGTTCCATCTCTCCGAATCTTACGCCACCTCCTCTTCTTCTGCCTTTGATGGGCTGTCGAGTCAGCAAGTCGATCGGTCCGGTACTTCTTACTTGCCATTTGTCCGACACCATGTGTCGAAGCCTTTGATAATGGACAACGCCGAAAAATATCTCGGCGGTCAATTCGCGTCCGTCAATGCCGGAGTACATTTTTTCAGTACCGTAATAATTGTAACCGCCGAGCTCCAGTAATTTACCGAAATAATCGACAGCGGTGTCGTCCTCGTTGAAACGAAACGGCGTCGCATCGTGCACGAGGCCGTGAATCGCCGCGGATTTTCCAGCCATAACTTCGATCATCATAGCTTCGAAGAACGAAATAATTAATCCCCCGACCAATTCTTTCTCGTGATTTTGAGAACGGATTAACTTACCGATTGTCATACGACTTGGAAATCCGTGAGGATTGAACACTATGTCCGGTACAAGTCCAGATTCTGTAAAAGGCAAATCCTCGGCTGGCCATTTTTGTGAGCAAATACCCTTTTGTCCGGCACGCGAGGCGAATTTGTCCCCGACGCTAGGATTTCGCTAAAAAATTTACATCAATTTATTCATCGATCGAAACACGTCTTTTGGATCGGTTTTATAGACTTGACAAATTTACCGGAACACGAAACGTTATGCAGGCGCGACGAGGCACGTGACTATGCAAAGTTCCGCACAGTCTGACATTATCCACGATCATGTCTTCTTTACCCTTGTACTTTCCTGTTACGTAGCACGATTGTTCCGCATCGTAATAGCTGTCGAAAAAGAAGAATATTTTAACGTATAAGTATGTCAATGCAATGTTTTATCGTAAAAATTATTTGTAATAAAAAAAACATTCGCAGCTTCAATGTTATACAAATTTGTGAATTATTTTAAATGAACTGTTCAGGTTTTTAATTGAACAACAGCTATATAAAATAGTGTATAAATATTAAAAAATAACCTGTAGTATGGATCGCCAAACTGCATGGAAGTTCCAGGACTGGGAAGACCATCGACTTCCAATTTTGCTGCCAGATCTTTTTTATCTGGATCACGAGCGAAATAACTTTTGGCATCTTTGAGATCTACGAATTCTGATTTGTAGATCATACCGTGAGCGAATCCTCGCTCGTAAGCAGCTTTGTTTATTATCATGGCATCTTCCATGTCGTATCCCTAAACATTTTAATGTTCAAAAAATTTTTTAACTTCTGGTATTTTAAATGCTCTTTTCCAAGAGTAATTCCTTAATTAAGAGTAATTCCTTACTGTGTACGAAATTACGGCAACGATCGCATTAGTGCCCATGGCAAAATCGTCCATGTTTATATTGTCATAGTGCACAGGTCTGAACAACGGAGTTCCTGGAGTTTGCAGTCTGTACAATTTATTCTCCGATTGCAATTGCCACGTGTGACAGGGTGTTCCCATCGTTTGCTTACCCATCTGTTACGATTTAATAAAATTTCTGATATAAGAATAATTCATTATTTACGCTCAGCTAATTTTACAGAGACAAAACTCACCTGACACTGATACATATTTCTGGGACTTTGATTGCAGTCGGGCATCGGAATCAGACAGGCCAAATTACTCAGGAACGAAGTTTTCGCAAGTTCCAGATGTGTGGTTAACTATATTGAGTTAAAACAAGAAAACGAAGATGATAGAACAACTCAACATTTCGTTATTAAAAATATAGGATTTTAAAGAAAATGGCAAAAGTCATACTCCTTCATAAACTTCGGAAGGCGTGACAGAAATGTGCATGTAGACTTGTTCAAAGGTTCCAATGAGTTCAACTTTGTTTGCAATCAAATTTAGCACTGGTCTCATCATCCGTGCGGGTCCGGTGAAAAGGAAAAGACCAGGATACTGCGAAGGCACGTTTTTCTTCGGCACGAGAACTATCTCCAGAGTATTTGGAATCTACAAATAAATGGTCCAAAAATTAATCGAGATATTCGAAAGAACTATGAAAAAAGCCGATACAGTTCGATAACTTGCCTCTTTTCCTTCGATTTTCAACAAGCGAAGTTTTTCGATGACACGAGAGACGATCTTTTCTTCAATGAGACCAATAACTTTTCCATCGAGCAAAACAGTGTAGGAACTGTTCCACTCATCTGCTATCTTCGTTGGAATCATACCGAGGTCCAGCAAAACCGTAGGAATGGCAGCCTTCAATTTAGGATCAGGATGACGAGTCGCGATACAATTCATCGTAAGATGATTGAGAAGTCCGCAAGGTGCGCCATCCGGAGTATGTACGGGACAGATGAAACCTGTGCAATAAAAAAATGTTTCGTATAGAAAATGTAGAAAAAAAAACGAAAAATTAATCGTGGACGATAAAATAATGACCCCAGGCATCCGGCAAGAGCTGCCTAGCTTCCGTTGTTCGCATCTCTTGGAAAAATGAACCCCTGTGTATCGCTCGGAAATGACTCATGTAACGCATTCTATTGATATTCTCAGCAACGATGGTCAATCCAGAACTCTGCATCAGTCCCAGTCCAGTAGGAGATCTTATATTCCCAGTAGCCAGGAAATTTTCCATCTGTGACTCGAAAGTACCGGTTTGCTTCAAAACCGTCAGCATTTCCGCTGGAAAATAAAATTTGCTTCTTCAATATCTCATCTCTGATGGAATTTCAGATTCCCCTATTAGATCTTCGTTCGGTGGAATACTCACGTACTGTCAATTTATACCTGTTCCCTCCGCTCTTGGCTCGTTTCGTGATAACCATTTTTACAATACTCAGCCAAAGGTACAATTTTTCTTTTAGCAATTGCAAGTATAGATAACCACCGAGAAGGCATTCTTGCATCATTACCGCATCGGCTCCCTCGACGACGCATTTGTCGTTTGCAAGGGCGAATAATTTGCGGGTCATGTAAACGAGAAGATTGAATTTGTCGTGAGGATCGTCGAGGTGAATGGCAACGCATTTTCTGAAAAAAATAAAAATAAAAATGTGGAACTTCAACTAAATATATCCTCAGAAAAAACGTAAAAAAAAATGTTCAAACTAACTTGATAATGTAATCGGTAACTTCTGTATCCGTTGCTTCGATCGGGAGCTCGTAAAATTTTATCCTAAATATTTTACCAATGTAAATTTTGCATTGCTCGTGGGAGTGCAAATTTTCCTCGTGAATTGCACGCAACATGTTCAAGATGCATCCTTTGTAATAAAGGTCATCCTCGCAACCGGCGATTAACGCATTGTATATGTACTTGTCGGAAACGTCGATCAGACATTTGAGCATGAGAACAAGTGGTATGTAGTACAAGACTTTTCTATGGGTGAACATGAATTTGGCTGATCCATCGGTTACATAATGTAACGTGTTTGTCTGCAAAGAGATGATGAACCATATTTTGCTATAAAAACATCTTCTTGACTATTATTAACTGTGCATTTGAGTAATGTATACCGTTGCTGTGTTGTCATCTCTGACACTTCTCAACAACAATCCAAGTTCGCTAAAGTTAACTCCACGCTGCTTCCAGCCTGATCTCTTGATGGCTATTGGATAATTTCTCCTGGTCATCAGGAGCATTCTTATGAGCTTCTCGTGTCCATTTATAATAAAGTATCCGCCCCATTCTTGTTCATGCTCGCCATGCTTGACCAACTGTTGTGGATTCATTTTGTTCAAGTGGCAACGATTTGACTGTTGAAAAAACGATCATCAATAACGAACCATTTTTTGAAAAAAATAGATAGTCTCAGATTTTCCATACCTTTATCATTATCGGAATTTCTCCCAAATCTTTTTCTATCTGCTCCTGCGTCCTTCCATTGACGGACCATCCTAACTTAACGATGAATTTTCCTTTGTACGTCGATCCTCTTTGCCTGCACTCGGACGGATAAATCTTGTGATTCTTGACACCTATCGTTCCGGTTGGAACCATCGGCTGATACAACGTGGCGTCTTCTATCCAAAGGGCTACTTTGTCGTTATTAGCCAGAGTCAAATAAACCGGAGTTATGTCTTTTATAGCATCTGCCAGACCAGCGTCCAGCATGTAATTGAAAGAATCCACATGCGGTGTACCCAGTGTCTGCAGAAGCTACAACAAAAACGTTTTTTTCAGTCAAACCCTTTGGTTAATCGGAATTTTTCTTCGTACAATATTTAAATTTTATATTATTTCATTTACGTACAGGATTCTGACTGTCGGGAGGTTTCCCAAAATCAGCCGAAGTGTTCGATAATACCGGTTCCACGAGCATATTTACATCTATTTATTGTTATTTTTGTATAAAAAGTATGTAAAACATTCCGAAGACCACGTGCGTCGGAATGAAGTATACGTATGTATATACGTTCGTATGTATGTATATATGCACGTATGTATTCGCACAGAATAAAAAAATAAAAGTTTATTTTTTCATATATTCGCCTGATGGCGCTACAGTCGAAATGTGTCACTGTGTGGGTGTAATTTTCAAAAAAGATGCCTACGTTACCGACGTTGTGAGGTTAGGAGTGGGGAGGTGAAGTATGAGCTCTGTCTCTCTCGTTTCCACAGTACGAGAGCACTGGGGTGATCGTGTGGTCGCGTTCTCTCACCGTCACCGTTTGGGTAGCGCCATTGCGAGGAAGCGTGTTCCTCCACCGGCTTGAAAGTCGCTCGATCGAGGCGCACTTGTTTATTTTTTTCACTTTTCAAGCTTTTTGAATAACTGAGAAAACATATATCATGCTTATTCGTGCGTCCGCATAAGCTTTATTCTACGAAGGATTGAGAATTCTTTGACAGAGAGAACGAACTTAACTGATTGCAAGGTGACCGAACTGTCTCTCTCACTCCCATTGTTGCAAACGCACTGGGGTGATCGTCCACCGTTTCGACAGTTTGTGAATTTGAAAATGTTCATTTCCACGTAACAAACATTTTTATTGCCTCGACACGACCTACTTCGTAAGTATCTTTCTTTTATCTCGTATTATTTTTTAAATTAAAAATAGTGTTCTTACAATATTTTTGGTTTATTGAAACAAGTTTATCTTTTTTTTTTATTTGTTGAAACAATAATTAGGAAATATATGTTGATTTAACGAAAAAATATGATTGAGGACAATGTGTATTTTATCTTCGTATATTGTAATTTTCTCAACTCGAATGATTTTATGTATAAAATGCAAAAGTAAAATTCTCTAAACTTTTCGTATTTCTCGATCTATTGTTCTCCCTTTTTCCCGCGATGGCACCCCGGGTTTTCCGTCCTGGGTTTTTCCATACCCTTGTTTTCCCCCCTTTTCATAGATTATATTCTGCTTAAGCACGCTCACAAATGACAAATTAATATTCTTTATTTTTTATTACTCAAATATTACAATAAAAGTTATATTCAAAACTTATTGTACTATTTTTATATGTAATTGTATACAATGTATACATAATCGTATACATTGTATAACTATTGAAATATTCCAGGTCAACGTTTTCGTATACTCGAAGGACGCGTTCCACTTATCGTCCAAAACGTACACAAAGACCCAAAACCAATGTAATGAGGATTGGGGGAAGGCTTTGCGGGCGATAAGTGGAATTTGTCCGAAATATTTACTCATTCCCCTCTTCCTAAAAACTGCGTCCCGCCAATACGAAATATACAAAGATCTCTTGATAAATAACTGAACTATAAATTTAAAGAATTTTCACATTGTAAAATTCAGTCTTGTAAGAACCACGAAATTGATTTTTAACCAAAAATCGATCAGTATTTTGTGACAAATTATCCAAATTTTTGTTCATGTTTTTTTTTCGAATTTCTCATATATGTCTATACCCGGTATTTTTCTTTTTTTTTCTTTTTTTTCTTATTCGTTTAAAATTTATTTTCTCGTTTTAAAATTTATTATTTCTTTTTTTCAAGTTTTCTCCGGTTCGCTGTTTATTTTAATTTTTTTTTCACCGATCGTCACCGCGGATGAGATGCCGTCGTCGAATCTTTGCGCATATGACGGATGTTCAACGAACAAAAAGAACTATCCGGATCTAAGTTTTCATCGGTTCCCACGAGAAAAAAAGACGTAAGTTTTTTTTTCTACAATCTTCACGTGTCAAAGATAAGAGCAGTTTTATTAATGGACAATCATTAATTAATGTTCTTTTAAAAATAAATTTTAGGTAGTAAAAATATTAAAATTAATTTGTGCTGTATATCCTTTTTTAAATTTTTTTTCAATCTATTTTTTGTAGAATTAAAAAGCAATTTTTTTATCAAGAAATGAGAATATACTGTTTACATTGCATTTTAATCTTTTATTTTTTCACCTCGTATTTTTTTTACAGATGCGACGAATGGATCATCAGAGCAAAAAATGTAGATCCATCAGTAATGTCATCAAGATTCATAGCAAATGCGAGGCTGTGTTCTCGACATTTTGCCGATGAAGACTTTCTTCGCTATGGCACGAATGGTAAACGGGTTTTAAGATTGGGTGCATTGCCGTTTGAAACTCCAAGGGTATCAATAATCAAAGCTGAGGATGCAGAGGAAACCTGCTCGATTTCAAAAACCATAAGCGAAAACACGTTGGTTTGCGCTCCTTCAACGTCCTCTCCATCCGAAGATCCCGATAATTTTAGTCGCGCACTCGAAGAATCGACGATCGCAAGGGCTCAACTATCTGCATACGCCTCTCAACAATCTCAAGAAAAGATTCTCCAGCTGAAACGAAAAGTAAAAATGTTGCGTCAAAAAGTTAAAAACTGCGATCGAACTATCAAGCGACAGATCGCCCTGAGAAAAAAACTTTCGCAAGTAGGATTAGATACTACAAAGTTCAATGAGAATCAGCTGGCTTTTTTTATGATGCAAGTTAGACATTTGAAGAAATGCCCGTGGAACGATTGGGAGAAGCGATTTGCTCTGGATTTGTACAATTCATCGTCGAGCTTTTACAATTATTTTCGCGATGATTTGCAATTCGCTTTACCATGCGTGACTCTTATAAGGTCATGGATCAACGAGTCCAATCCAAATCCTAATAGCAGTGTAATTTCAGAAGAGTAACTTCAAAGTTGATGTTCATTAAATTTTATCTTTCAATTTGTCCATCAATTCGTCCCCTATCTCTATATCCTTTTATTCCTTTCCTGATGGAAGATGCCCACCACCTTCCCGTGGTTTCCATCGAGTAGTTTTAATTTACGATAAAACATTATTTTCATTATCAAAAAATATATAATTTCACATAAAGTTCTACACAGTAAAATTTGTGATATCGTAAATTAAAATTAGCTAAGAGTGGGTCCCGTTTTAGTAACATGGAATATCGTTTATCGCAGTCCTTTGTAACAATAGAATAATTTTCTTATTGAAAAATTCTCAATAATGCTTATAATCTTAATAAATAAATAAAAAACTATTATTTTGCTCTTATGCTCGTATTCTATCACTCAAATTCGATTACTTTTCATTTATTCGATTCAAATAAACTCTAAAACTATTTTTTCACTCGTTTACATAAAAAAATAATACAAATAAGGGCAGAGTCTGCAAATTTTCATTGAATTGACACTTCTGTCAAAAATAAAAAATTCTAATGCGAAACTTGAATTTATTGGCGCCGCTCGCCCAGTTGATAAAAAACATGTTGGAAACTTTTTATTTCGATCGATGATAATCTCGGTGTAGCTTGTTTTCGGAATCAAATTTCAATAATTTTTCTCCTTCGCTCTTGTCGGTAGACTTTATAAAATAATAAACTGTTGAATAACATATTATTTGATATATTGTTCGATATGAAGAAATAATAATAAATTAGGAAAATGTAATTTTTTCGAAATCGCGGAGAGACCGGATTGGCTGCTCGAACAAGCGGCTTTTTCGCTGAGTTGCATGTATCGTTTTGATTGGTGCAATCGAAGGTGCGAATTCAGAACTGCACGTAAAAGACGAGCGTGTTTTTTTCCCACACGACGTTTCGACCGAATCTTTTTGTATAAATTTGGGACTTTGATAAATGCGCAGATAAAGCAACGAATCAAGCCAGCTCAGGCGGGGCACACTTTTCGTCCGCTTTTATTCATTTTATTTATTCGTTTAGTTCCCTAAACTTGAATGAGACACCAAGAATGGGCTTCGCTCGTAACTGTTGCTTGTTAACGTTTAGCATTTTCGTCGGCATTGACGCTGCAGAATGGAATACCAAAGATTACATGAAGAGAGAGCATTCTCTTATAAGGCCTTACCAAGGTAAGCATTTGAATTCATATCGAAAGAGCTGCCTGCTTCATTTTTCACCGAAATATCGAGACTTCGTCTCGGGAGGTTATTCATGGTCGGCTACTCGTCAAACTTTTACCTCTATTTCTGTAAATACGCTTTTATTAAATTTTTTTTAAACTTCCACAGGAATGGGCTTGAGTATCCCCTACTGGGACTTTCTGGGCAGTACTTTGGTAACGAACGATTATATAAGATTGACCCCTGACGATCAGAGTAAACAAGGCGCAATATGGAATTCTGTGGTAAGCCCCCGAATGTCTTTGTTTTTTTTTTAAATTCATTATTTCAGCATTTCATTAAAACTTAACGAGGAGACTCTCTTGATTCTTTCGTTCTCCGGTGATTTTTTGTAGCCTTGTTACGTAAGGAACTGGGAATTGCAAGTTCACTTTAAAGTTCACGGCAAAGGAAAAGAATTGTTTGGCGATGGATTTGCTATATGGTACGCCAAGAATAGAATGAATCGAGGTCCTGTTTTTGGCAACCAGGATTATTATCAAGGACTGGCCATTATATTGGATACGTACAGTAATCACAATGGTGCTCATAATGTAAGTTTTATTCCAAGAGATGATAAAAAGAATGAAAAAATGTAAATAATGATTTTTTATGTGATACATTGCAGCACCAACATCCTTATATATCAGCAATGGTAAACAACGGTTCGCTGCATTATGACCACGACCGGGATGGTACTCTCACTCAGTTGGATGGATGTGAAGCTAAATTTCGCAATCTCCCTCACGACACGCACCTCTCTATCAGATACGAAGCTGACACATTGACAGGTAGACTAGTTTTTCTTTTTTCATGCTAATTAAATGGTAAACATATTCTTGTTCTTATTTGTACTTGTATATTTATCTTTGTATCATTTGACGACAGTTTCTACCGACATTGAGAACAAAGCAGCGTGGAAGGAATGCTTCTCTGTAAAAGGAGTCAAGTTACCAACTGGTTATTTCTTCGGAATTTCCGCAACTACCGGTGATTTGTCCGATAATCACGACATTATATCTATTCGTCTATTTGAATTAGATACGGCCGACGACGTATGTGATTCGCTCAATTTTATTTATTTATTTTTTCAAAAGTTCATTATTATTTCGAAATCAATAATTTACTTGGTTTCCAGCCAAAGGCGAATGAGGATCGTTCGAATATCGTACCATCAGCAGAGTTTTTCGAGGCGCCCAGAGGTACATTTTTCGTCGTTTTTTGAACAAAGCCATGTAGTCTCGTTTGCTAACGTTATTCATTTATTTTTTTTTTGCAGAACGCATCGAAGATCCGAAACCATCGACCAGTGGTATCAAGATATTCCTTATAATGTTAGTCGTTGCTCTGGCTTTGATAGCTTGTGTCGTTGTTGGAATAATGTTTTATCAGCAGCATCAGGAGAAGAGTAGAAAGCGTTTCTACTGATAATTCTCCCTTAATAACTGCCAATGATAAAATAATACATGTACATATTTATACGAGATGAGTGAACATTGAAGAGAATTATTGAGAAATCCGAGATAATATTGAACAAATCGTGAACAGGAAAAGCCTATTCTGGACATCTCGTAGTATATGTTTTCACTATTGCAGTGACGTGAACTGAAAATGAATTAATGTTTGTAAGAATGAATAAAGAATGAATGTTCCGATGTACATACGTCGAGGGTAGCTTGTCCGCAACGCAAGTTTATCTAATGGGACCATGCTTGTAAACGTGGGTAAGGTAACATGACAATGCAACATGTTTGGCTAGAAAAATATATGATTTTGTAATGTCTCTTTCGAATTGGTGGTACGATATATTACAATATAATACACGAGTAAAATGTAAACGCTCCGGCAAAGTGTACGGTCTATCTACACATTTGTACCTAAGTCGTTCGCGATACTAACGATACAGTAAATCATCTCCGAATCTTATCTACCAAAGGAACATTAACGCATATATTCCGGTTACCGGGGGAACACCGTCGATGCTCCGTTTCCTTCGAACCTGTACGAACTTCTATGCGACTTTTTTTCCATTTATAACATTTTTTTAGAGTGTACGGTTTTTGGTAACTCGTTTACAGAGTGCCACTTGCCAGGCAGCTCGACTTCGGAACTGAATACGTTTTTACACAATCACAAAGTTAAAACGAATTTTAAAAAATTTAACATGTTTTCAATAAAAAGTGTACAACGTTGAATAAAATTATGCGATATCTATTCCCAGATATAAACTGTATACTTAATAATTAATACTAAAGAGGTAATTAAGAATGGAGTATCGACGATTATTGTGAACAATCGAACGAGGACGATCTTCATTTGAATATAACAAGTGGATTGAATAAGAAATTAAGAACGAATTTAATTCCCAAGTAAAGAGCGTGCGTAATCGAGGTGATGTTGAATTGGTACGTATGTCTTTTCGCGGGTTGCAAATCTGTGGCGTGACACGCGATGCAAGCAACGTTTTCAAGCTCGACGTGGGGTCGTGCACCACCGAGCAAGGATTCTCCCTGCAGGCCTCGATTCGTCAAACTTCCGGAGAAACGTATCTTGTCGCCAGGATAAACGTTGAGACTAAAATTCGTGAAGGAATGCTCGGCTATGAGAACGATCTCCGCGTTGCTGCCCCATATGTGATTCTTCATCTTGATGAAGATTTCAAACTCGTAGCGATTCCAACCGAATATGTGGCACTTTTCTTGCTTCGGTCTCTCGTGCTTGGGAAGCGCTTGGCAGGCTTTCTTCGCCGTCTCGTCGAGCATGCGACAGTCGTCCTCGTACTGTTCGCCCCACAAACAGCTCAGAGATTCGCTCGCGAATTTCGGCAATTTGTTGAAAATCGTAGCGAGTTTGTTATCGACCGACTTTAATCTCAGATTCGTTACGTAGCCTTCCCAGGAAACGGTGGCTCCTTCGAATTCGGCGCAGCGTACTTGAATCTGAATCTTGGAGGACGTTTCCTCCCAGGCTGATTGGTGACAATGATTCTGATATTGCTCCCACGAGAGGCTTGGAGCGACTCCGTAACTTTGATCGTCTTCCTGCTTATTTTCGTTGTGAATTATCGGCCAGGAGAGAAATACAATTGCGACCAGGCCCAAGCCCAACTGTAAAAAGTAATGAAAAGCTCGAGATAAAATCGTGTTACAAACTTTGGCAGGAAAATAAGGTGAAACAAATGTGTAATACCTGAATAAAAGTGATGATCCAGTTGAATGTACAAGTTCGTACTTTTCTGAAATACCACGAGGATAAAAATGGGATCGCTGCGAGTAAGGACGTTATGAGGATTCGCAGTATCATCTCGCTCTCGGAGAGGTACTTTGCGGCGGCGATGATCGGGAGAATGATAGAAGCTAAGCTCGCTATTGGAAGAAAAAGTACCATGCCGACGAGAGCGAGAGCGCCTCTTATCAGGCCGTACCAGGTAGCACCTTGGGAGCTGAGAATGGCTATTTGCCACCAGCTGAGAGTAACGCAGTGCGGTATGAGAGTCTTGTAAGTGCCTCGCCAGTTGTCTCGCGCGGCCATTTTTCCGAATACCGCGGGTATGAGGAGATAAAAGACTGCCCGAAAATTGAGGCAGAATTCGATTCCGTTGCCCACGACGTACGAGGCGAAGGTCGGCACGCGAATATCGATGAAACGCCAGGTCTGAGCGACGACCATGTCGGTCTCGTAGGGATACTTGGCAAGAACGTGAACGCCGAAGCTGAAGAGAGCGAGAAAGTCTGGCGAGTTTGAGGAGTCCTGACAGGAAAAGTGAGCCAGGGTAGCGAAAGTGAAGGCTAGGGCCACGATCGCCAATTCGGACTGGGGCGTCCATTGATGCGCTATCAACGGATAAATCATGAGATTCGCCAGAAGGGCGAGAAAAAAGTGGCCGTACGGTTTGAGATTGTTGCGACAGAATTGATACTCTGCCTCGTGGGCGTTCAAATTGCCACCGGAATAGGTGAGGAAGAGAGCGGACCAGGCGCGAAACTGGTCGAGCTCCCTTTTGCTCTGGAGCATCTGGAAACTGGCAATTACCATAACGAGAAACGAGAGGTAATAGAGCGCCATCGGGAGAAAGAGGAGAAGACTCTCGGTCCCGAGGATCGAGTAAATAAGAAGAAGCACCAGAGTCGGTATGTTCGTTCCTATTATCATTTTTCTCACAGGAAAAGTGCCCCTTCCCAAGTGATCAATCAGCCAGAGATAGAGACGTTTGAACGACTCGAAGGGATGGACGAAAGACCTCTGCAGGAGCGGCACCGCTTCCAGTCGTACCCTCGGTTCCTCGAGGCTGTCGCAGATCGCGTGAGAGACAATCGGGAGAAGGCCTCGCGCGTAATTCGTCGCTGCCGAGACGAGGGCAGCTTCCGACAGCTTCTCGCCTCGATTCTCCGAAATCTCCGGATACTCGATTATTCCTCGAGAACCAATTCTCTCGACGCCATCTCCCTCTTCCCTCTCCTCCCTGGGTAAACCGTTATTCCTGTTCGATCTTTCACTCTCGTTCTCCCTGTTTTCAAGATCGAGCCATTGTTTTCTCTTCCTCCGGGCCGGTTTCTCGCGATTATCCGACTCCGACTTGCTCCCTCCGGGCTGGTTTCTGCTTCCCGATCCCTCTCCTCTCTGGCGCCTTATCATCTTCATTCTCCTTCCGAGTTGCTCCGTCGTTACAAAGTCTTCTCCGTTGGACAAGCTGCAATTCATGATTCGAGGATGTTCACATCCGGCGAGTTCTCGTTGCAATGCTTTATCTTACCTGGTGAAGATTTCCCTGGCTGCTCGTCTCGCCAACTTCTCATCCTGAGACATGTCCAGGCAGCTCTTTACGTCGTAATAATTGTGCTCCGTTATTCCACGGCCAGACGCCAGACACTTTTTCAGCAGATCCGTAGCTTCCAAGTTTCCCTGCTCGGACGCCTTTGTCAGCCAGTAAACTCCCAGCTTCGCGTTCTCTTCCTTATCCGCATCCAATTCTGAGCAACAAGTCAAGTCAGCTCCGCGAGCTCGCTAACGGTAAGGACAAAACGACATCGCCGGACTCACCGCATCCCTCTTCCAGCAATTGTTTGGCGAGGATGACTTGGGACGCCGAGCATCCGTCCTCTGCCAATTGAGACCAAAGCTGAAGTGATCCCTGCGACCCATCTGTATCGATCGTCAGATTAAAAAAATTTGAGAAACAAAAATCTGTGATTTCGTGCGTCTCGGCCAAAAATGGAAAACGGAGATAACAAATTACCTCGAAGTATCCATTGTTTTCTCGCTGTTCTACCTGGCAGTGGCACAAAACCGGCCATGCCTCCTTTTCCCTCTCAATCCCACCGCACTCTCCTCCCAAGGAGTTTTCCCACAACACTGACTCGAGCGCTCTTCTCGCCACTTTTTCTCTTCTCCTGTTTACAGCGAGATTCTCCCTCGACGTCGAACCGCAAAAGTTGGACGAGTTATAAAAATAGAGATACAATATTCGTTAAAAAATAATATAGCGTTGATTCGTGCATGATTCGTGCGCGTAGCTCGAATCATTCGAGAAACGCGTTCACTCGACGCGACACACACACCCCCGACTGCGCAGGACAAAAAACACTTCCCGGGAAATTTTTGAATGCCATAAAAAATGAAGATGGCCACAAAATTCGAAGTTTGTACCGGAAGTGAACGTTTGCACGGTGTTTTGTTTCTTCCATGGAGCATAAATATTCAATCGTCCGATAAATTTATATGCAGATAACTGAAAATAACATGCATTTCTGATATAACTTTGATATACTCGATGATGAGACTTCTCAAGTTGAGAGGCATGTATAAAAATCAAAAAATATCTAGTGAAAATGCAATCGAGTTAATCTGTTGATTAACTCGGTGCCTGCGGTTAACCTCTTTTGTTCTCGTTCAAATAAAAGCGTCTTTCAAGTGTATAAAGTAGCGTCGTTGACGCTACGGCGTTTCTTGATTCTTTCGACAATAACAAACGAAGTAATTCCGACTTCGTTGATAATACAAGCATATAAAAGAGTGAATCTCGAATGAAAAAAGGTGAATAATAAAATAAAGGATGTAGGTAGTGATCAACAGTGATGTGCAAAGGTTGTAGACAACTTTATTATTCGATTGACGAGAAGTGCAAAGTGAGTGATAGAAAATATTGAAAGATAAATATATGTGTACAAATTTGATGAAAATTTGAGGCGTCGAAGCGTGTGCAAAGTGGACTGATGAAAGTTTAGGCCTGTTAGAAATAGTTGCTCGGGAGAGCCCGAGGGAATAAGCTCGGGGATAATAAGGTGTACGACGAATTCACGATCGATCAGCAGTCACTGTATACACACGTTTACATGCAGGAGCGAGTCAAGTGCCCGGTAATACCTTGTTATTTTATATCGGTCCAATTTATTTTGCACGCATAATACATTCGTGACACAAATCGATACGAATAACTTATTGGCTGTCGATGGAAACGTTCCGCGACAAATCGAGCACCCTTCAGACGAGGTTTCCCCATAAATTTCCTTATGTATCCGCTGAATGAATCAATATATAGTTATATACGACATATTCGATGCGTTGCTTCCCCTCTTCCCGATCTTTTAATTTCACATTAACGTGTCTGGGGATGGCTTGATCCGTGTCAGGAGATGGGATCGCATATCCGATCACGGATGCGTCATCTTTCTCTCTCTCTCTCTCTCTCTCTCTCTCTCTCTCTCTGCTCGGTCTTTCAATTTCATATTAACGGGATGGTTTTTGATTCGTCGTGAAACGAGCCTGCATAATCCCACATCAATAATCCAATTATTTATATATATAAATGATTATACATTAGTAGCGAGTTTTTCATAATTTTTTTCTTTCTTTTTCCTATCCAAAAATTAAATTAAATTAAATCATCAAAATTCAATTGGACTCTAAAATGAAATTTATTGATGAATATTTTCATGAAAATTGTCGTCAAAGTCGTTATTATTAATTTCAAGTTTTATAATTCAAAGGTCTTCGAGTAAAAAAAAAATTTTTACTAAATAAAGATTCCTGTTGAGGAAATGTTCGAGACATCGGATCACAGAATTATCGATCTTTTGTTTCTGAATCAAATAAACTAAACGAAGTATATGGGGGAGTATGAATTCGTAAAATTAACGATTAAAAAGTTATAGAGAGTGTCATTTGGAGTATATTCACCCCGAAAACGTAATCTTGGTGGAATTAATAGCCTTTGGAGGCTCATAACTCTCAAAGTATTAATTTTATAAACCTGGCTTTATGGGCTGCTATTTTGTATGTAGAAAATTAAATTATTTGCGAAAAATTATACACTGAGAACTTTCATCGAAACAACACTTGTTTATTTGAAATAATGAAACTTCAGTTAAATCAACCAAGAATTTAGTTCAATTTGCAAAATAATATCGTTGAACGTATTCAAAACAAATATTTTGTTGAATTAACCAAATTTCGTTTTCAGTGTACAATATTTTTTCATTCTTACGAAGAAAGATAAATAAATAAATATAGAAGTATATATGTATATAAAAGTGCATATATAAATTAGATTTCCAAAGTATAATAAACCTCTAATAAATTAATCGAAAAAGAGCGCATTATGCGAATAAATTGTATGAAGTGTGAGCCTAGAAGAACAGCAAAATATCAATTCAAATATATGTCAAAAAAAAGCGATCGCGTTGTCGCTCGTAATGTTAAAACTTGCATGGGCTCGATTAAAAAAACGTTGGAAGAGCAATACTTTTGAAATAGCAAAAGCGATCTTTGATGAAATCCCACCTTTATGCTCACACATAACGAAGAGCGGGGAGCTGCTGTATAGCTTTTTATTGCCCGTCGCCCTCCTCAGCTATTCTGTGCCCGAATTTAATTAAATATTTTTTATCACGTATAGAGGGGAACAAAAGATATTCAGATAAAGCAAAAATGAAACGAGCAGGATAAATAAGTAAGGCTACATATTTCTTTACCCTGATGCCTATAGAGATATATCTCGCATCTTTTGACGAAAGAATGATGAAGAGTGGCAAAAGATAAAAGGTCGACCAGTATGATTTTAAAATTGAAGGTAGAGACATCCCATCAGGTGAACATCTAAGGTGGTTTAAAATTTGATTTTCATTTTTAAGATATCTAGAGAAAGAAATGAACTTTCAATTTACATTCAAATTGTTCCTTGATATTCGCTCTACTTATTTGATATTACTTGAAGAATTTTTTATACATCAATTGCAAAAATCTTTAAAGATCATCCATAATAGAGTTGATTTCGTCAAGAGAAAAGAAAGTTGTCGCAAATTGAAGTTTTCATGGGTCTATGAGACCCTTCAAAAATTCGCAAAATTAAAAAAAATTTTTTTTTTTGTTTTTAAGAGCCTATTCGATCGGAAATTTCCTGCAAATAACGAAAATGCTAATTATTCGGAGCGCGATCGGAGAATTCATTATGAAAAATCGAAAAAACTGACTTTTGGATCAGTTTTTTCAATTTTTCAATATAAATTCTTGAATTACGCCGCGAATAAGTAGTATT
Source organism: Cremastinae sp. A BG-2022a (assembly GCA_030522545.1). NCBI lineage: Eukaryota > Metazoa > Arthropoda > Insecta > Hymenoptera > Ichneumonidae > Cremastinae sp. A BG-2022a. The sequence continues at coordinate 35,735 of JAPYYW010000357.1, read as the reverse complement.
TTCGTTATCTACAGGAAATTTCCGATCGAATAAGGTTTTAAAATCGAAAAAAAAAAATTTGAAAAATTTTGCAAATTTTTGAAGGTATATACCCCTTCTCATTTTTTCAAAAATCTTCAAAGAGTGATAACTTTTTAAGAAATTGATGAATTAACTTGATTCTTGCGCCATTCGCTTCGTTTTGTAAAAATCTTTAAAAATCACACTTACCCAGTGTGACTCGCCAAATTTTTTGAAATTTTTTTTTTCGATTTTAAGAGCCTATTCGATCGGAAATTTCCCGTAGATAACGAAAATGTTAATTATTCAAGGCGAAATCCAAGAATTCATATTAAACAATCCAAAAAACTGGATTTTTGATCTGATTTTTAAATACCACGAGGGTGCAAAGCGTCCGAGCCACTAGTTATTAAAATAGGGAACCTGCTGGTTATTAAAATAGGGAATATAATTCAATTTTTGGTATATATTTTTAATTATAGGTACGTTTACTTTTATCTTACCTGAACTAACTTACATTCAACTTTTACTCTGTTTCTTTTAGATTTTCTGCTTCAGGGCTTGGAAAACAAAATCGTCGTTGGAAGATTTGCGGCTCCGAATTTCCGGAAGACGATGCATGGTATGTACATATTGATATATTTGGGCGGGGAATAAAGGGGGGTTCGTGTACCGAGAATGCTTTTGAGAGGGATGCTCAATGGGACAGAGACACTCGAACGCGTTGAGATGTTCGTCTTAATATTAAAGGGAGGTAGCTTCTTTGACATTGACGCTGCCGAGAATCTCGAGAGGCTCGACGACGAGTACTTTGCTCCACATCTCTCTACCTGTCGTGCACGCTTATCCCAATTCTCTCTCTCTCTCTCTGGGCGAAGTCCTCAAACCTCTCCTTCGACCATTCAATCGTCACCTCATTCGTTTTTCTATTTATTTATTTATTTATTTAATTATTTATTTATGAGGTTAAACATTTTTTGCAATATTAATCAACCATTTTGATCTTTATTTATATAACTGTCATAATTTATCACAAAATTCATTACGTAATGAAAATTAAAAAAAAAATTAGTGTTTTATCGTAATGTAGAAATATATAGAAAATTTTGACGAATTTTTATGTGAAACAGTAATTAGTAAATAGTAGAGTACGTGCTCTGTAAAAATGTATATTGAAAAATCTAAAAACATTATTTTTGGATTAGCTTATTGAATTTTTCAATAGAAATTCTTGGATTGTGTCCCGAATAAGTAGGATTTTCGTTATTTACGGAAAAATTTCCGACCAAATAAGCAGCTCTTAAAATCGAAAAAGAATGTTTAATTTAGCGAATTGCGAATCGCAGAGTATAAATAGTAATTTTATGTAATTTTCAAAAATTTATTTTTCATACGAAGCAGCTATTCTTTTAGAAAAATGATTAAAATCTATGTGATTCAGAAAATTCATAGAAATTCCAGACCTAAGAATTATGACAAAACGTAGACTTTGGTGTAAAATTCTCTCTATGTAAAATTACACTTTTCCTTCTATTCATTATTCATCTGCTCTCTCGCTGTGAACATTTTTTTGTCTTTTTTCCTCGTTATTTAGATTTTTTTTTCGATTTCCTTAAAAACCCTGCATATTTTTACATTGATTTCGCCTTTCGGTGTTTCAATTATTTTGCTTTCAACTACTACGTTCGACATCCCAAAGTTCCATTCCAGTAGGCAACTTTTTGCTTTCTCTGACAATGGTTTAACAACTTTTTTACATTAGACGTTCCATCGCTTCGTGGACAGAGCGTACAATCTACATTTCCAGGCCGACTCTTTCAATATTTCCATATCTTATTGTTAGTCTAGTCCACATTTCTTCATTTTCTCGACATTCTTCACCTCTCGCACTCACGGATTTTCATCCCCTTTCACAATTTCTTCTTATTCGTACTCTATGTCGATATTTATTCTAGCCAAATAATAATTCAAATTACTTTATAAAATTCGTATTCCACATTGTTCAAATATGAAAAATTTCGATTTACCCGATTGCAAAAGTTTTTCCGACAATATATTTACGAATGAAGACTACGAGATCAATATGAAAAAATATAGTCATTTTTCGTGCGAAATTCATCTCTCTGTGTAAAAAACATATAACGCATATTTCTCTTTCAAAGTATTCGTCTTGAGACAATCAATTTTAAGTATTATTTTGAAAAACAAAAAGGCTTAAAAATTTTTAAACTTCAAGATCTTAATAAGTAGAAATATTTTTATTCTGTACGTTCAATATGGAAACCTTCATTTATTTTTTTCAATCTTTAAAAAAAAAACAATCCTAACATAAACTCTGAAAAAAAATCGTGTTTCTTCTACTCACATTCATATGTACATAACATTGATATTTTTTAAAATTAATGAAGATTCGAAGTCATGAATCTCTCATGATTCTTGAGCGCGGACTCAATCGTTCCGGCGCACCGTCAAAGGGATCGCCTTCTCAAAGCGCTGTCGCCTTGTTCCCCAGCTTTTACCTCCGGCGCAACACACACGGCAACTCGCCAAATTCAGTCAACAAACCCGAAATTTAGTCGCAAAGTGCACCAGAGAATTCATTTCCCTCGAATATAATCTCCATTTTTTACCTTAGCTCTCGATCTCGATTTCGCTATCGTTGAATTTTCGACGTAACGACTTTAAAATTCCCATTGGATTTTCGATTTCAAGGCCGCCCGTCGTTTCACCAAAATAGTATGTCGAAGTTATACACAATTAAGACAAGTGCCACCGATAAAACGCGCACGCGCGTATCACCGATTTTCTCCATACACAAACACGACAAATTTACACATATTTACATACATAGGCGTGTGTGTTTACGTACACACATAAATACGTTTCTGCGTGTATGTTTCGTGTCGTAACTATATAGTGAGGAGGAATCGCGAGAGCTTGCGCAGTCGCTTTTCTGCCTCGTCCCCTCATCTCGCTTTGTCTCTCTTTCTTTCCGTGTGCTCACACTCGGGCATAGACCGCACATCCTCGAATATCCTCCGGATTTTCCCATCAGGGTTCAACCACTACCGGTTCGATGTGCATCTTTCGAAAATCTTGAAAAGGGCTCGGAGAGTAATTGTCTCATTTAAGAAAATTAAGAAAGTTTCTCTTTTCTTTTCAATTAAAGATTTCACCGTGATCACTATTTTATTTATATTAGAATTAAATAGTATATTTTAGTATATTATTCTTCATGCAACTTCGCATAATGGTCTTTATTTTGATTAATTTAATAGAGGTGTCATCTCTTTTTTAATATATAGAATACATCCACAATATTTTTTAAAAAGTATTTTGAAACCAGATTGTAAATTTGAAGCACTAAACTATTCACTTTTCGTATGACTGAACATTGCTGGAACTGACACTCAATTGAACTTGTCAAATTGCAACCAATTGTTTTTCGGTAATGAACTACCTGGCGAGACCCGACACGTCTTACCCCGACACTTTCTACCGGTCTACTGATTCCAAATTCAATCGATTAACCGAATAATTAAGACCTTCGGTTTGGTTTTTCCCCCAACCTCGACTAATTACCATGGAAACGACTAATGACCGAGGGATTAACGAAAATTTGAAATTTTTTTTCCTCGTTACGCTCGACGAATTTTCTCTTTTTTTTTAAATGTTTACGATCTCCGAACTATCCAATAGAAAATCGTGTCGCAAGTTGGGTTTTTACATGAGCTGAGAAAATTTAGCGTGTTCAAGGACCTCCAGCCTGATTTTTGGAGAATCGAAAATAGGAAAATCTCAAAATTTCAAGTGGCAATATCTTTTCGTGTCCTCGACTTAATGATGGGTAATTCCTGAAAATTTTTGCAAGACGAAATGAATGATTAAAACATCAAGGTCATTATTTCCAAGTAGCGCACGTTGAATTTTTTTTTAATGAGTAAATATTAGCCAAAAGTTTATTCACTCCACACAATGTTTTTATTCCGATGAATTGATTAAAGGTCTTATGTCTTTTTTAATATAGGATTATAGTAAATAGATATATTAAATAAATAAATAATAATCGAGTGTTAAATAATAATTAAGTATATAATAAATATCGTAGTAAAATAGTATATCATATAGTAAATGGAACACGCTTAAGATAGTATATAAATAATTTATATTTAGTGTTTTAGTAAAATCGATATATAGTTTGAATATTTTTTAAATAAGCATAAAGTGAGAAAACCCTTAGTTGTCCAACTGGTGGGACGTTTACCTTATGAATGATAAAATTTGTCTCTTTTGGCTTTGGATTTCGAAGAAGAATTGTGCAACTTTTCATCAATATTCTAAATAACCGATAAAACTATAAAACTATGTACCTTAAATTTGTTTTCAGTGTATAGAGGGAGAAATCGTGATAGATTTTTTCACTACAAAGTGACAACTAAATAACAATTAAATAACAATTAAGCAATTAAACAACGATTAAATATCCATTATTTCTAAATTACCAATGTATCAAAATCCAATAACATTTCTAACGACCAATTACAATAAACAGAATCCAATAATAAATTTAGTTTCACAATGATCAGTACACTTGTCACTTTATACCAAAATCTACCATATTTCATTTCTCAGTGCACTCTCATTTGAACAACTATGCAATAAAACAATGCATTTTCCAAAGTTGAAAGGAATATCTACGATAAAATTTGTCTCTTCTGGAAAATGAAAAAAAAAAACCTATAGTTGCGAATAAATACACCGTGAGTATTCTGACGCGAGTGTGTGCAACGGTGTATGTACGGCGAGAGGGGGGGGGGAAGGGGTAGGGGTGAGAAAAGTCGGTCAGATTGAGAATGGACAGGTCGACAGAGGGGGGGGGGGTGTTTGTCGGAACAAGGGGGGGGGGGTCTGGGTGCAGAGATCGAGGACGAGGATCGTGGCCGGGCTTACTCGGCGGCGATTCATCGAAATTTCAATGGACAGGAGCGAGCCGCCGGGCGCGAACAAGAAGAAAGCGAGATGGCGACGACGACGAGGGCGACGATGGGAAGAGAAAAAAAAGAGGACATTTTGGTACATCCTCGAGAACGAGCGCCGGCGGTTGTCGTCTCGTGGGCTTATCCGCATCGAGCCGGCTCGATTATCGGGCTAAGGTGAACGAGACGCGTGGGTAAGGGGGGGGGAGGGGGGGGGCAAGCTTTCTATAATACATGCCAACAAATTGAGCGTTTACGATGAGCCGATGTACGGTAGACGGATTGAGAGGAGAAGCAGCGTCCAGAGAGAAACGGCGTCCCCGAGCTCCGTATACACACAGCTCGACACAGAGAAAAAGGGAAGAGTCGAGCGGGAATGGCAGCTCCGCCGTCGAGGGGGAGAGGGGGAGGGGGGCGAAAGTGGGCGAAAGGGTGTGACAGATTTCACGGGACGTCGAGCTAACGAAAAACTAGTCGGGTGTGAGGTGAGAGGGCAGAGACACCCTCTTGTCCGCCTTGTCTCTACTTTTACTCCCTATCCTCTCCCCTATCTATGTATACATACACTATATACCTATATTTATACGTACCTCTCTGTCGTTATTCTACGCGAATACAGCCCGAATATTGTACGTTCTTCGATCTACTTTATCTTGCCATCGCACGTATCGACTGCTCTCTTCCGAATGTTATCCGCCACAGTGTTCGCGCACGTGCCGATTAAAAATGCCCCCGAGCCAACAAATATTCCCGATCGTGTACCCTCTATCGTTGTTTCTTGTCCATATATATATACGTATCGAACTTGTGGACGAGACGTTTTAGAAGCGAGACATTTTATGCTTTTTTGCATTTCAAAATTTTTTTTGGGATTGCCAAATACTCATTAACATTGATTAATATTTATTATTTATATCGTAATAAAGTTGATAGATGTAATCGTCAATTTAACCTGACAAAACAAATAATTGAAATAATTACATAATTAAAATCAAATATACTTGGTAATTAGACTAAAATTCTTTCATTTCGAGTTTCAGAGATTATGAAATTCCATAAAAATGTCATTCTTATGGAAAAAATATATTATCTCGTGCAAGACATGTAGTATAATAATGAAAATAAAATTAATAGCAATGAATTATAGTGCAGAACAGATGACGTGACATGGGAGTATGAGAAGATTGTATTGTGATTACAATGGCTAGGATGAGTTACAGAGATTTATACGATACAGTTCAGTTTTACTAGGACACGTTGTGAATCGACTATTGAAGGATGCAATTTACTATCTCGTATACACGCAGTAGAAACATATAGAAATATATGGAATTTGATACAACAGTTATTTGATATTATCATACCATATACTCATATTAATGACATCGATTATTTTCACACATATTAAAATTTAAATTAATCATATAATTATTGAATAAATATACATAGAGTGCCAATTGACAATTTATTTCTGTGCGGCTTCTTTGACTCATTTATCGAAAAATTGTTCTTGATTATCGAGATACCTGAACTCTGAAACATTGAAACGTTAATCAACACTGTGCATAGAGAGGAAAGGGGGCCAAGAGTTTCCTTCGACATTGTAGCAAATGTACACATTGGCTTCTGGTCAAATGGAATTTCCGTAATCAAGTCCAGAACCGATTACCGTCAGGGGATTATCCAATTTTCAAATAATTATGCAATAGAATGCACAACTTGCACCCTTTTATCTTTCCTCCAATTACCCTATTCTCTTTTCGTTTAGAATCGCAAAAGGAATAACGAAACCATTGTATAAGATAACTGGAGGATCTGTTATGTCCCAGCTAATTTTTCCTATTACTATACTGCAGCTAGAAACTTGAAATTTTCCACAGCAATCGAAGTCGATTTCTCGTAGCTAAATGAGAGGGTTGGAATTTTAAAAAATGTGCAATATGATCAAAGATTATCGTACTGTTATAAATGTTATTAGATTTAAATATTTAAAGGATGTGTAAAGGGTCGTAATCAACTTTTTCATTTTTCACACGTTTTCTTTAATTAAAAATATTTGATCAGAAAATGTTCGTTAAAGGTAGATTGATAATTGACTATAATCAATTGGCCATCGAATTTTCAATATTGAATATTGACTAGATGCTCAATAGTCAACCATTGATAGATATACTCAATAGTCAAATATTGATAGATACTCTATAGTCAATTGACTACAGAGTATTGAGAGATACTCAAGCAACGTGACACACACCCTTTATAACTTTTCAACCACAACTTGTGTCAACATCGTGATTAAAGATGTGCAAAGTATTTCAATTTTTGATACAGACGTACCATGCTAGATCAAATAGGGTGTCCTACGAAAAGGATTTCTTCGCATACATCAAAACTCAAAAAAATAATTTCCAACCTAAAACCCAATTACAATAGAAAATCCTCTTCATTTTTCTAGCTATCAAGTCGAAAGCTCTGAATGAACTTAGACCGACTGTCTCATGGACATTAAATTATACATTTCAATTAGAACGAAAAAAACTTTCAGTCGACCGTTTTCTTTTCACCAACGAAAATAATTATTCCTCAGTTATGATTCTTGGAGGAAAATCAATTTGAATTTTGAAAGACATGTATGGAAATACATATATGGAAATACATATAGACATCGTCGTAGGTGTATGGAACGAAGAGTATATATATAACGATACGGGTGGTGAGTCGAGTCGAGGAGAGGGTGAGAGTTTCTGGTTGAGGAGAGGCATGCCTTGCCTCTGATAATCTGGCAGGCGTCCATATATACAGGTGCTCGCTGGCTGTACGTTTATAGATGCCGGTACAGACTAGCGGGTGTATGGGTTTAGGATCGAGTCGCGCGGTTGCACGGCTCTATCACTCGGCTCTCTCGTTGCTTCTCTCACACGTCACTCCGTATAATACCCATACATGTATCTTAATAATTTATACATATATATATACGTATGAACGAAGGGGTTTATTCGTACAGACGACGTCCATATATCTAGACGTATTTACGTATAAACACACGTTCCCTTTCCTCGTTCGTCCCGTGTTCGCCTACACGTACCGCACGAAGCTCCAAATAATGGCGACGACTATACTCTGCCATGTTCATCATGGAGCAAACCTGCAACGATAACGCACGTACCATCCTAGACCCCAAATCCATCAACTGTTTTCAAATAATAATATTCCTCCGCATGGTGGAAACACACACTTTTTCAACCCCCAATTCACTCACGATCCGGAAGGTCATTTATTTTTTTGGGAACATTCATCACGCGTCACGAGAAACTGCCTCTTCTTTTCGGTGTGAATAGGAACTCTATTGACAATGGACACACAACGTACTCTAACCTCCATGCACACAAGCACCCAATAATAGTGGCAGAGACTCCAGGCGAGTACGTTATGGCACTAGACGTTATTCATTTTTTTTCTTTAGATATCAAAAAATGGGTTTATTTATGCATAATTAGAGAGAGTTTCTTTGCAGAAGGTTTTTATATATAAAGGTACTTTTTTCTGTTTTAATTAAAAATAAGATTGGACTCGTTAGACGTAACTTTCATTGCAAACCGGAAGATTAAATTATTGTGACTGCTGTGCATGTCTTTTTATATTATAGTATTATGGTTTAGTGTTGGTATTCGAGTTTTTACGATGATTGCCAGTTTTTTTTACCGAAAATGCGGAATACACGCTTAGACGCTACTCAAACCTCCCTCACTTCTACGTCATATTAGGCCATGAATGCTTTCATGTCAGACCCGAACGAGCAAACTACAAACGTCAAAATTGGTTGACACCTGTCTGTCCAGTCGTGTATTAAAAGCCGCTGCCATTCATATACAGTAACGTCCTGTCATCGGGTTTTAGAATTTCATACAATTTCAGTTTATTCAACCATATTTGGTTACGTAACTGATTTTTATTTATCTAACCTTGAAATTTTTACATTTCAATATACAATTATACATGACATTTCGAAATAACAACAAATAGGTCCTCTTGCCTCTATATATCTTTTTATATCATTTGTATACACATTTCGTTGAAGTACATCAGCATTTTGAAGTGATAAAGCAAATATTGCTTGATTGATTGTAATCTTGTTATTCCAATCGAAATTGTATCGAAACGCACGAACGTTTATTCAAACTGTTAGGGTAATTGGATAAAATAACAAAATTAACAATCGACCGAATATATTTAATCATTTCATCAAAGATTTTTTTCTCGGCGTAGTTTTTTCTTGCGAAATAAAAGACTATTCGTGGAATAACTGTGACTGATTGATATTCCTTTTTATTTATTTTTTATTTTCGCTCTTTGGTTGATGGAGATACCAGAAAGTCGATATGAAACTAATTCCGGGATCGTGCAAAGAGAAAATATATATGGGGAACGAGAGAAAAGAGATTGCCGCTGTGAGAACCTGTCACGCGACTCGACAACGCTTTTTTTTTTTATTTCTTTTTCTCCAATGCGTGGATACGTTCATAAAACCGAATCCCATGGTAAAATCCAGCAAACGTCCAAATGATTATCTCATTTTTCATCGAAGCTCGTGACGCTGGAGGGATCGGTCGCGTCGATCCCCTTTTCACCCTCAATCCTCCCCCTCACTGGCGTCATCCCTCTTCGCCATTAATACATTTTTTTCTTGGCTTGTCAACGATCCTTCTTCACGGTCCAGCCCAGTCAAAACCACCGACCTAACATCAAGGACTCTTTTCCCCACTTTTTTTTTTATTGACACTTAATTTGCTTTTACATAGTGTTATATTTATGCGTTACCTGCGTCTCTCGAGAATCTCGCCATCCCAAATTCTTTCGATAACGAGCTTCTCGTTTTTCCTGCAAAATAATATTCGTTAAATATATATTACCCATTCGATATCTTTTGAAGGGATTATATAACATTATAAAATGTTTCTGAACTGTACTCATATTTTTGCTATAACAATTTGTTAAATCGTTTTAGCTGTCATCTGTAATATCAATTTACAGTTTAAGTACACTTGCCAAAAGTATTTTAAACATTTGGTATACTATTTGAACGAAAATTTAGCAACTTTTCGCCATTTTTTCGAATCGTTCCGATTCGTCCTTAAATTCTCTATACACAGGAATTACTTTTAATTAGATGAAAAATTAAAAGATTGAAAATAAGAGAGGGAGAATAAAATTTAGTTGGAGTGAGGTTTCGATGTGGAAAATAATGAAGGAATGAAAAAGGAGAGAAAAAAAAGTATATAATATAAGAGGGAGAGATGAAAGAGTGAGTATAAAGTTGTTTCGTGGCTGTGTTGAATATTGTGCACGCGTTCGTGGGCGTTTGTCTGTGTATGAAAGTTTGGAATTGTCGAGGGTCGAGTTTTCTCGTTAAAAGGCACGTTGAGACGAGAGGAATGAGGGAAGGAAAAGAATCTCTCCTCTTCTCGTTCTGTTTCATCAAGCTCTCTTGAGGCGATCTCAGGGGGTGAGAGGGTGGTCGCTGCGCTACGGAAGGGCACGAGAGCAAGGTAGACAATAAGTGTTTGAGTATAATTCCGAACTGTTCTTACAAACCAAGTTTTGCCGGCGTCGTGCTCTCTTGCTTCAAGAATATACGAATTATCGCCCAATGAAGATAAAAAGCTGCGTCGAGTGGGAAAGAGTTGAAACGCGCGTTATCTCGCACAGCACGAGACCCGGAGAATAAAGGAGGGTGGATGAGAGGAGAGAAAAAAAGGTACGAGTCCAAGTTTGCCGAGGAAAAGAGTCCGAGAAGTCCAAGCAGGAAATGAGACCTGCACGTGCGAAGAAAGAAACGAGAAGTGGCCACGTAAAAAAGACACTCTCTTTTGGCATTTTTCGAGACCAAATCAACACTTATTAGAATTCGTTGAAGTTGTATGAAAAAAAATGCCTCATTCTTTATAGAATACGTGAAAACTGTTTTTTTAAAATTGTTTAATGTTATAAATTAAACAAAAATATTTATTATTTACTCACTTACTGAAAAACCATATGGAGGAATACTTGAAAAGAAGCATTTCAATTTATTGCTGTGAGAATAAAAATAGCATCGACGACATTTTTTATGGAATTTTTAGTTTTTGAAATTCTTGTATGTTTTACCTGTAATTTCTTTTATTTTCGTTTTTGTCTCAAAACTTATGTTGATTTGGATAGTTTGTTTCAAATGCAAGTTAATTAGAAAAATATTTTTACACTGAGAAAAAGGAGTTTTGTTCAGTTGCAAAATCTCATTTTGTGACAATTTCAGTTCATTGAAAAAAAGAATAAAGTGTGCATGACGATCACAGATTGGAACGTGTCTCGAAGAGTCGTTGACTAAAAGTGATACGTAATGTCCGTACATTTATAAATTCGAATTAATTTGGTTCCAGTGACAACCAAACACACGAATGCGAGTGTTGAAAAAAATGTGCAGTAGAAAATGTATAGTGAAGAAAAGCGTTTTTTTGATGCTATTAAAACTATTATTAATTATTAACTAAAGGTAAAATATTGTGTTGTTACCGGAACTGAAAAAGTCTGTAAAGTTTCAAGACGATGTGACAGTGACAGATGAGGGAAAATCGAGTTGCAAGATTTTCTCGCTCACATATACATTGGAGTTAATGTCATATAAAAGCGCGTCTTAAAAAAGAAAAATCTATGTGTATAATTACGATGACAAAGAGGATGAAAATGTTTTCGACGAGACAAAAGTTTTTTAGTCGCTTCCCGTGACGCGAAACTCTTCTGCATAAGAAATATGAATGCGGCTCCGTGAAAAGATATTATAAAGAAAAAAAAATCTGACAAATGATTCTGTATGAAAAAGTAATTACGCGGTTTAAAAAAAAACGAGAAAATAATGAAAGTCGTAAAACTGCTCAGAAAATATACATTTTCTGTTGGAAATTACGTTTTTTTTTACCGCGTTGTCTCGAACGTATATTAAAATTACATGAGAGATAATATTTAATTTTTAGCCCCTTAAGAGATAAAGGCGCCGAGAAATATAAATCGCGGGTCAGGAATAAAAAAAAAAAAGTGTGTAAAAATAGAAAAACAAAGTCGGATAAAGGAGCTCTGTCAAGGGATTGTTAAATTGAAAAAAAAGAGAGAGAGAGAGAGAGAGAAAAAAATTTGAGTGTCGGATCCCGCTTTTTCTCGTCGAATCGAAGCTGCTGAGAGAGAGAATGGGCGAAAGAGGACTGGAGATGGCGGAGCAGGGATGAGAGAAAATGAGGGAGCAGCCCTCGCGCTCGCGCCTTTGACAAATGCGATTATCCATCTTGGAGGATTGGCTGCGAGTATGAAACGTGACGAGCGATAAGAGAGAGAGAGAGACAGACAAGTTTTCAACGCGACTAATATAATAACTATACCGGACACCTGACTCTTCATCCCTATATACGTATATATATACCTTTATCTTTCCTCTCATAACATTTTCTTGATTTTTTTCGTCAACCCGAGCACGGATATACTCCTTTCACGCTCCTTTTCCCATTACTCGACGAATGTACGCACGAGAGACAGTTTCTCTCATTGCTAGAAAAAAAAGGCACTGAAAATAAATACGATTTTTCTCGATATGGCTCTCGATGGAAAATCGAATAATCAGCCTCCTGTCGAGGGATTATAAGCTCTGTTCTTGCTCACGGATGATGAAAATTTATCCTCAATTTAATACTTTCACTGTGTTTATATCGAAAAAAGTAATTTTTCGGAATTTTTTAATATATTTCAACCTCAAGTTATCTCTTTTATAATAATTATTATATTTTAAATAAATAAGGGTTGTTTCAACGAAATATTTTCAACTAAATATTTTCCAACTAAGTCCTGTTTTCAGTGTAGGAAAAATTACACAAATAAATTTTCAGAAAATTTATCAAAAAAAAAAAGTAAATCAAGTTATTCCAAACAATAAGTTTTCAAAATTTAATACTTTTCACCCATTTTATCATTTTACATGGGCTACAGGCGCATATATAAAAAAATATATTGGATAAATGGTATTTATTTTCAATATCATCCGGAATTCATTCATTTTCAGCACTGTCACGAAGGAAATGAAAAAAATTTCACGTGAAATATGCGTGGCATTCTTCAGCATTAATCCGTACATTCGTATATGCATTTGTACAGATGCATCATTGGATGTAGTAATAGTGCCTCCCCCACATCCGGATAACATATTTTCCGATGTCTAATCGATCGATAGCTCGGCTGGCTGGCTGACACCCTCAAATATTCGATGTCAATTTGAGTCTGGAGGCTATTTGGGAAGGGTAGCAGAGTTCGATCTCGAAAAGGGGGGAAAAGAGAGAGAGAGAGAGACGTCTGGACTCGATCTATGGAAAGACAGGGAAATGGTGCGATTATTCCATTAAGCTTTCGCGACGAGTCGAAGAGTAGAAGGAGATGAAGAACGGAGCCAAAGTGATGCCATTTCCCCGACGCTTAGGAGAGCATCCCCTGCCTACGCGCTCGTCCAAACCTCTATCAAAACTTCACTCTCGCACCCTATACCTTTTATCTCATCCTTATTTAACTCTATCCAATGTTTCTCTTGTATTCGATTATGTCTCACTTATCTCGCTATATGTATTTATCGGGAGACTGATTTTACTCGTCCCCTCGTCCAATCGCGCCCCGCTCTTTTATCAATGAGCGGAAATACTTTTCCCTTCCCGGACCTAGATTCTTATTCTCCCGCTGCTGATGCGCAATGTCTTCCATCACCTCGCTCTTTCTCTTTCTCTCTCACTTCTAACTCTCTCTTGCAGAGCACTAAATTATCATACAATTCCACGGGTCTTACTGCGACGATATATATTCTCACCCCATGCTCCTTATTCCCTATGAAATAGCGCGAGCGTCCCAGCCCCATCAGACTCTCCATATACCGGTCCCTATCTATTTTATAGACCAACGATTTCTTCGCCTACCTTCTACATTAAAATCTCGACGAATTTCTCCATCTCTCTCCCTCCCTCGGCCTTCCTCCAACCGCACCCCTAAATTTCACTCCGTTTTCGTTCGCGAGATAATGCTTTTTTAGGATGCCCTATCTTCAATGGAAAACTGAATACTTGAGGGGGCACACTCCTTCGTCATATCCAGTGTAGGAATCACACTCGAGAAAGTTAATTTTTCGACGTGTGGCAAGTTAAGGGTGAATTGGGATTTTTTGAAAAATGGTTTTTAATTGTAGTATAAACATTTTTATTGTTTTATATTTTAAACACGATCCTCTCTTGAATTGTTTCAGAATCATCGGACTGCGGATTCTCAGACCGTGGAGAATGAATTGGAGCAGCTTCAAAAACGGTGAGAATTGACTATATTTTTTATTATGTTATTGTTTTGCGTATGAAACACTTTTCTTTGCGTCAAATTCGAAAATGATTCACTATAATGGTTTCAGAGATATCAGACTCTGAATTCTTAGAATTTTAATATTGTTTCTTTATGGAGATGTAGATTTGGCTCTGAATGTAAATGAGCAACAGAAACGTCACTGTCAAATTTATTTCAATATGTTTGATTTATGATTATTCACAAGTTGCAAATTTAAAAACGTGTTTCTACATTTTTTTAATCAATAGCAAATATCAAAATTATTTAAAGGGTATGCTCAAACTATTATAACTGATATTGCAACTGACATGAAATAAGTCAGTGCATGAAAACAATTAACAAGATTACAGCAAAGATGTAAAATTCTCCACTTTATATATATCTTCATTATTTAAATATCAGTTTACACGTGATAAAATACATGATTCACGACGATTTATATCTTTTAATTAACTTTTATTCATTCAAATAATTTATGATTATAAAAAAAGATTTTCTATTGACAAAAATACTACAGTGATTTAAAAATTAAAAAAAATTTAAAAAATTTTTTTCACTCGTTACCCGCATATTATTGACATAATAAATGCAATGGTCCATACTTGCATATCAGTCGCAGGCACAATGGACATGACTCCCTTGTTTTGAGGTCTTTGTGGTCATTGCAGAGAGCTCATCGAACAATACAACAATGCAATAGAATGTCCAGTAAAACAATAGAAATGTAAATTATGTTAAATACATGCGATACAAAAAAGTAACAATTTTTTTGTAATTCTAAATTTTTGTCAATGAATAAAAGTTAATTTAAAGACGGAAATCATTGTGAGACATGCAATTTTCTGTTCAAATATCTTTTATACGATTTACGAACAAATTTTATTATACTTCCTGTCGATTGAAATTTTCAATCGAATGCTTTCATGAAATTTTTCACAAATTCGCATTTTCGGGCTTTTCCAAAATACTTCACGATACTGTAAAACTTTGAATTCAGACATAAACTCGAATGTTGCATTATTTCCTTTGTCTCGCAGTAAGCTCTGAGAAGTACCTCTAAAGTACTATCAAAACGATTCAATCGAGAGAAAGGACGGTTATTGCCACTTGAAATTTCGGTATTATTTTTCACTATTCGAAAATTTGTACATTGAAAGAAAATAATGGTAAAACTTTTACTATATTGAAATGAAAACTATATTGGAATGGCAACTATATTTATGATTGTAATAACAATCTGTATTATAGTGTATTAAAATATGTATTCTGATCATTACTATCTTATATGTATATAAAAATTTATCTTCGTGATAACTTTTAAAGTAATTGATATTTAGCATAATTCTAGTACCATTATCTTCATTTTGCAAAAATCTTTACAAATCACCCTTAATAAAGTTGATTTCGTCAAGAGAAAGGAAATCCAAGAATTCGTATTGAACAATAGGCCAAAAAACTGATTTTTGGAGTAATTTTTTGATTTTTTTTTCCATTGTAACTTGCTGCTATAGTTAGTTACAATAATAAACTGTACTAATTATTATAATTTTTATAATAATTTCCTATAGTATACAATAATATTTTTTTTGATAATGCATATTGTTGTACAATCGATAATAATAATTATTAATCCAGAATTAAATTATTATTATTATTCCAGAATTATAACAGTATATAGTTATGACTTTATGGTAAAATCTTTTATCGTGATTTCTCTCAGAGCAGGAAATATACGAAAATAATTTAAAAAATTACAAAGTAGAAAATTGGCGCAGACGTAAAGAAACCACTCGAGTCTCCGCTCTGCTCAGAAGTCACTCGTTCACGGTCCAATAAAAAACAAAGTATTTCAAGATTCAAAGAGCAGCAGCTTTGACACGTTTCGTCGATTATTATTAATATTCTTTGATACACACACACTATATATACCCATCAAACAACTAAACGCCGAGAAAAATAGAATTAAAATCGGGGTCGAAAGTAAATGTCGAAAGTAAATGTACAGATGAACTTGCACATCGAACACGAGAAGTTTTGAGTGGAGATTTGAGATTGTAGAACCGGAATAAATGCGAAAATTTATTTCCATTTTTTGTTCGCTTTGACGAAGTATACGTGTACGTGCGTGTATATATACGCGGGAAGCGGTCGTTGCATTGATCGAAAAGGGATTTCTCCAGTGGCGAGCCGAATACACGGGTCGGAGGGGGTGCGGACGACGAGAGTCGATCCTTCCACCGCTGCATAATCCGAAATCCTTGCAATCCTCGATCTCGACCGCTCGACAAAACAAACGATCAACCGGGTACATGCAATTTGTCCGAAGAGAGACACCGCAGCGAGAAAAAGCGAGAGATAGCGAGAGCAGAGTATATAAGAGCAGGGGAGAAAACCTCGATTCGAGCCGAGGGTTAATTGGTTTTTCATTCAGCATTCCTTTGCTTCGTTTACTTGGGGATTATATCGAGAGAAAAACCGTTTCCAATTCCCTCTCTCGCCCGGTGTGCCACCGATGGCCTTTTTTTGTTCACCATTTCCTTCATTTTCACCATGTTTTCGTTTTATTCCTTTTCGCCTTTTGTTTCCCCGTTTTTTCGCTCGTTTTCCCACTCGCCGGGCGGGGGGAGAAGAAAGAGCACATTTTCGGTTCGACGTCGTCGGGCCGGCGAAGACGACGACGACGTCGCTACGTGGACGGGAGCGAGTCACGTATAACGCGAGAGAGGAGAGCGAGATATAGAGTTCTGGCAAAGGGTAGCGGAAAAATAAGAGTGTGAGCCGGTGGAATTGCGGCGGGCCGTTTGGCGCTGCTCTCCTTCCCGCTCGCGAGGGCCTCCAACGGCATCGCCAAAGACCGGACGAGCGACGAGGAACGAGCGAGCGAGAGAGAGCGAGACGGAGATAAACGATTCCGCGTCGGGGTGTGGAGTCGGAGCAGTCAGTGCGCGGCGAGGCGCGCCAGCTGCCGCACGTCATGATTCTACCCCAGGTGAGCGCTCCTAATCTCTCTCTCTCTCTCTCTTTCTTCCTATCTTTCCCCCCACATATGTATGCCATACATACATATGTTACATATTGCAAAAACAATACTAATAATAGTTACGATCATTTTTATTGTTATTGCTATTATTATTGTAACTGGAGAAACAATTTGACAACAGCAACGAAAAACACTCGAGAGCCTCTCAACCGATTTTGCTCATTTTATATCCTACGTAGATGCATTTTGTTCTTCGATATTTATTTTTATATCGAAATTTATCTCGATCTTGCTCCTTTCACTCGTATTTTCATTCTCTATATTTCTCTCTCTCTCTCTCTTTTTATCTCTCGATAGATTTATATGTGTATGTATATCGGAAAATCTCCTGAAAATCCCCGATTTCTCTTTCCTATTTAAAAACCGTCCATGGTTCGTGCCAATCGGAATTTGTACTCCCCGGAGAACAGTGACAGCATGCGCGGCTTTCGGCTTCCCGAAAATCCCTCGCCATACTCTTTTTCTCGAACGTGGACTCTTTTTTTATTCCTGCTTATACCGTGGCTCGTCGCGATTTTTGGAAAATTTTGTTTTATCCGGTCGCAGACACGCGTGCATTTTCGGATTTATGATTTATTTTATTTTTTCAATTATCATAAAACTGTAGCGTAATTTTCGATATCTTCAATGAAAAATCTCTGATTTTCTTATTTCAAATAATCGATAATAAAATAAAATGATCACAAATAAAATTTCAAAAATTCCGAAAATCGTATACGAAATATGGATAAACGACGATACGAAGGAAAAAGATTTTCTTTTGCTCATCTTTTTTCCTTATTTTTTGTTTATATGGGAAAAAGTTATTCC
The DNA here is from genome assembly GCA_030522545.1 of Cremastinae sp. A BG-2022a. Classification (NCBI taxonomy): domain Eukaryota; kingdom Metazoa; phylum Arthropoda; class Insecta; order Hymenoptera; family Ichneumonidae; species Cremastinae sp. A BG-2022a. The sequence continues at coordinate 17,522 of JAPYYW010000357.1, read as the reverse complement.
TCGTAGAAAATTGGTGTTTGTTTTGTAAAATGAGATGGAGGAAGGGAAGAGGGTCGAATTATCGAAGACAGAAGGGATTTGAGCTTTTACCCGTGTTTTATTTGGTGATCATCAATGTTTGTGTATAGATATATATAGGGACATAATAATGTACGGACGTATCGGGTAAATAGATGGATCGGCATGGCTGATTTGCATGTGAAATGACGACAAAGGGATAATGAAGTTAGTGAGTTGAATCGGGCAATCTTGAAGAAATTGAGAGGTTTTGCTTCGAATGGTGCGTGCGTGCGTGTGTTTGTGCATCCGGTAACGAAATAACCGGGGTAACTCGACAAATTAATTGCTCGATCGTGGTGAATAAAGAAGTGAGCCAATTATCCCGGGGATCCGATCAATCATTCGCGATATAGTAATCATTTAATAAATGAACATCGAATTTACATGATTAGCGCGATTTGCATAATCCCCGAGGTTCGAAAACGATACCCCTCCCGTTTTCCTCATCATTATTTCCCAAGCATCCTCCCAGCTCCTGTTTCTCCAAATTACTCCGGAAAACTCTCCAACGCTTTTCCCTCGACTCATTACTTCGGATATTCAGTGAAAAAAAATTGAAGAAACTATATACGAAAGTGTGAATACGTTGTTTTTCGTTTTTTTTTCAATGCCATGGCTACGAAAATCTATTTGTGACCTGGAGAATTGAGCAGGAAAAAAGCATCGAAGTGTCACGGAATCAAGTTTTTACGTGTTTTGTTAAATTGTTGAAAAGTAAACGTTTGGCGAAACGTCGTTTGGAGCGACGAGAGCGCGTTTCTCGCTCGTTTTTCGGATTCAGAGGGAGAAAAATCGAGAGAGCCAGATGAGAGAGAGAGAGAGACTCGCCGGGGCGTATTTTCCCCTCGAATATCGGCGAGCTTGCAATTACACGTCGGATTTGAGTGTGAGAAATGAAAACTGCGTTAGGGAGGAAAAGGAGAGCGAGTTAGCGAGGAGAATGACGGGGGATGAGAAGCGGAGAGAATTGGCAACAGGTCCCGACGGTGCGGAAACTGTGAAATATATATTTTTCGTCGAATCGCATTCGCGCAGTAACTCGCCGAGCGTGTTCTCTAATTTTTCTCTCAATCGCTGAATCAACCTCCCCCGTGCTTCCGCTTCCCCCCCCCCCGTTTTCCTCCTCCTCCTCGCTATTACTCTATTTCCCCCTTTTTTTTTCTTCCATTCTCCACTCGCAATATCGAAGTCTGTGTCGGAGATTCGGTCACGGAATAACTCCACGATCCAACATTCTCTCATCCGAGAAACGCCGCATTTTTTCACCATTTTCGAGACCATTTCCTTCCAACGATAAATCAACCATTTGTTGCCAGAATCGTAAGAGCCACACTCTCTCGTCAACCTTCTTCCTCATTCGCCCGTTAAAATATGTTCTTCTGTCCCGCGACAGTCGAATGAAAAAGTTTTTTCGCGGTACTTACGCGCAACGCGGTTTTCCCTCTCAAGTGTTCATTAAGAAAAGTTTTTTTTTTAATTCAATATATGCTGAGAAATATACTCTAAATTTAATGTTATCCAAAGTAAAATTTTCATTAATTTAAAAATCCAAAAAAAATACAAATATAAAGCTTCCTTCGTATTGTACAAAAATTTGTGCATGGATGACGAGATGTTCATTGTAGTAAAAATAAAACTTTTGACGCTTGCACTTATATAAAAGTCGAAAAAAAAACTTTTTTTCGTAGTTTTTATCAAGTACAAAGCGGATTTTCCACTCAAGTGTTCATTATATATGAAAAGTTTTTTTTAAATTAAATAGAGAATAATGCACTCTAAATTCAGAGTTGACCAAAGTAAAATTTTTTTTATTTAAGTATAAAAAAAATGAAAAAATGTTATTGTATAGTTTTTGAAAAACCAGGTTAAAGCTTTCTTCATATTGCATAAAAATTTTTATTTGAAAAGTACAACTTTTGACACCTGTTGTTATATATGAGAGTCGAATAAAAAAATTTTTCTCGTTTTTATCACGAACAACCTGGTTTGCTCGCTCAAGTGTTCATTAAGAACAGTTTTGTTATTTTAGATTAAATAAAGAACAATATACTTTAAATTGAAGGTCACCAAAACTAAATTTACTCATTCAAATAGCAAAAAACGCAAAACCTTTATTATTCATTCTTTTGAAAAACTAAACGAAGCTTTATAAATTTTGTAAATTTTGTTTATTGTGAAAGAATATATCTTTTGACGCAAGCCTTTTAAATAAAAGCGTACAGAAAATTGTGATTTTTGACGATAAATAACATGACTTCCCCAGGGTGAAACGTCTTAAAATTTGATGGACAGGTGCATACGACATCAAAGTGGGTTTATGCAAATTTTCAACAAGTTTCTCAGAGGTAGATCATTTAGGCAAATCTGATCTTAATCAAAGCAAATTGGTCTTTTGTACAAATGAATTCTTGATTAACCTGTCAAAAGTGATTTTTTGTTTATTTTTATAAATTTTAGTTATTTCAGTTACTTGATAAACTGAACTAAATGTATGCTTTAAAAAATGTAAAAATAAGATGCATACACCAAAATGTCATTGTTAAAGTCTTTTCAGATTTTTTATTTAAACATAATATTAAAAATTTTTTAGCAAATATTAAAGAAATTCTATTTTTAGAATTAAAGAAATAAATTTATATTAAAGAAATTCTATTTTTAGTGATGACTTTGCACGAAGTACGACCGAATTTTTGAACGTGACTGTCACGCGACTTTTACCTTAAGGTAGCTCGATAGCGAAAACCGTTTTCTAAAGAAATCGTTAAAAATTTGCATAAACCTTCTTTTACGTCAAGTGCACCCGAGTGTTAAATTTCAGGAGGTTTTATAGCCTCTCAATCGAGATATTCATTGTTGGACATCGAGATTTTTCGTAATTTTCTAAAAGAGCCTGTGTTAAAAATATCTAATTTAAATAAAAAAATATCTTAATTTTTAGATTGCCAATAAATTTATTATTTAAAATAATAAACGACCTCCTTAAATTTTTTTATAAAATCAAAGAAAAAGCTTTCTCGTCCATTTTTATTGCCACTTAATAGAGTGGACTGCCAGAAACGTAAACAAAGTTTTATTGCTGAACAGGCATGGGCGAAGCTCGGTACTTTGCTGAGAATTAAAAATAATTTTTCAATAGGCGATGCTTATTTAATCGATGGTACAATAAACATCATCCAATGAAAAATTTTAATTTTTCAGAAAGGTATCGAGCTCTGTCCATTCCTGTTGCTAAAAACGTCGATTTTTAACCTCGTGAAATCAGCAAGTAATAATCTGCTCAACATCTTTTACTAAACACACCGGTGCTATTATTTTACACTCACGCTATTTGGTTAACATCGTGAAATTTTTTACAGTGTACCAAGTATAAAAATTCTTTATAAAGTTTTTACTTAAACCATTAATCGACATTACATCCAGCATAGAAAATAGACAAGATATCACGTAAAATGTATAAAGTCTAAATGTCACGAATTTATCGTGAAAAAGCTCAACCTTTGTCAGGGACAATATCCCGAGTTCACCGTTAAACGCGTGGAGAGATATACATTGAAGTGAATGCAGATTGAAAAATATCGGTTGACGAAGCTTGACCGAACGACGAATGACGAAGTGGAGTGAGTTTGAATTTTTGGACGAACGATGGAGTATTGAGGCTGAGTGACGAGGCCAAACGGGAGGAAAAATCGAACGATCCCCGTTTTTCCTCTCTCCCTAATACATACAATTTATGTATATACGTATACATATAAAAAGACACGTATATAAATGGCCACAACGAAAATCTAAACCTTCCCAGATTCACGTATATAATCTCACGTACGTAGACGAGCTCAATCAAGCAGGCAAACCCCATGAGAAATTACACCCCCGCACCGTTCCTATTCCTATTTATTATCTCTCTCCCCTTTTTGCCCTCCTATCATTTCCACGCGTGTATACTCTGCGAGTCGGTACGTGACGCGAATCCCTCATTACTTTTCCTATTGTACATATGTACACACTTTTCAGAGATGAGCCCGGAAACAGATATTTTCTTCATATTTTCACCTTTAATCTTATTACAAACTCGATGATCCCACGACTTCGTTCGCACGGCTGTTAACGTTATATAACGTGAAATTCGATATCAACGGTGTCTTTTGCAACGCCTCCAAATGCGAATTTCCAACATTTTTTTCTTTCTTTTTTCAACTTTTCCATCTTTTTCATTCTCTGATTTTTTTTTCTTGCTATCTACTCTTCAATTTGTTGAGAAAAGTGAAATTGCAGAAAATGGTTTCTTAGATTTTCACTCTTTTTTTTGTAAAAAAAATGTTTATTTTGATTATTAAAGTAATGTTATTATTTTTTTATTTAAAAAATTATTACAGTAATATATATTGCATAGTGAAATAATTAAATTAAGCCATTACATATTGGTCATGGCATCTTTTTGTTATTTATTTCACAAAATACATTTTAACAATCGTGACGCAGCGAGAGGGGAGTTAATCTTTCGGTGAACTTTGTTTTTGTCGGCTTTTCGTATTCTTTTATGTATTACACTGATCTGCGCCCAAAAATAAACTTCTCCCGTTCTACATTATTATTATTATTATTTGTAACAATTTTTCGCATCAAATGACAAGAAATATTTATATAATGCCTCTAACACTATTGATAATAAATGCACGATAAAAAATGACAAAATCTGAAAATTTAAATTATTTTTAAAAAATCCATTATATATTTGAATACTTATTTACTCTACACATTATATATAAAATACCCAGGTACTTTTTTCAACAAAATTTCGTTTCGCAGACACGACTTTTTAACGATTTTATTATCTAGATAATATTATGTGCTTATCTAAACTGAATCAGTAATGGTAGGACACTCCACCTCGGATTTTTCCATCTCTGTACGTATATAAGTTGTAAAAGTTAGTAACATCAAATTTGTATTTCGTCGTTTTTTACGGATAGCGACTGAATTTCTGAGTTGAACTTGTGTAACAGAATTTTCGTTTTTCCCGTCAGGATGCAAATGGAATGCAAATTTACTCAGCCTTTTTTTTCTTGGAGTCGGACGACTTTCTCCCTTGTTGGCTGCTCAGACGTGCTCCAGGGGACTCGGCGATGAGTGAAATCGCCCAGACTCCCCATTTTTTCCCGAGACTTCGAATCGCTAGTCGATAGTTTTTCTCGTGGACATATGGGAATGCCGATCAATCGGTCGTATCGAGTGTCCCAGAGCTATGAGAACGATCGAGTCAAATTTTTCCCTCTCTTGCTCTCATTATCGATTTCCGATTTCTAAATTGGAACGATCCAGAGAGATTTTCCCCTCGAGCCACCAACGTGTGTTTCTAATTTTCCACCGCTCGATTATATACAATATTTCTTTACATATACTTCTTCAATAACTTACTAGAACACTCCAATTTATTCCTTCCCTCGCCACTCTTATTTTCATCACCCATTGACGTATATGCTAAGCAGAAAATTCCAATTTTCAGCTTTGAAAATTTACAGCTATACAGAAATATGTTTCATGGTCTTTGGAATTATTTATGGCTTCGCATCATCCATCAATTTTCATCTAAAGATAAATCGTGAAATATTCTTTGGAATAAACATTGATGAGAATCTTTGTCTTTTTGGGATGTCTTTCAAGACGATTTGAATACATTTTCATGATTTTTTTATAAAATGTGATATTTACTGCAGTTATACACTTTTATACCATCTACGAATAAAAAAGGGAAACCATTGTGATATAGGACTCTTAGCTTTATCAGAGTTTCATCAGTTTTGAAAATGTAATTTCATGAGAGCACATTCGAAGCTTGGCACGTATATGGATGCTGACTCGACGCATAGCTTTCACTTTTCGGCGCAAATCTTCTAAACTATATTGAATTTCAGTCGAAAATTTTATGGGCTTTGGAGTATTACTCTCGATTAAACGAAAAAAAATCAATTTTTTTCACTCTATAAATCAGGCTTCCCCTTCAAGATGGTAGTTTCAGTACAGTCAACTCCAAAAACTAGGTTCACGTTAAAAAAGTCTAAGAAACTTAATATATCTTAAAATTTTTATATCTCTTAACTGTGGAATTACTCTTGTATAATTTCTAATAAATTTTTTCACGAAATTACAACTCTATCAGGTAATTTTTATTCGAAAATATAATGAGATGTTTGAGACACAATTTCTCAAAAATTAAAATTATACAAATTTTTTATTAGTTAAAAAGTTTAAGATTGAAAATTTGGACAGATCTTTTTAGCATCATGTTGAAATGTTGCAAAATTTTTTTAATGCTTTGCTATAGGAAAATATCGAGTTATTGATTTTATTAGAAGAAATTTTCAACAGTTTGTAAAATTCTATATCTGGTTCGTATACAAAGCTTCGTAAAATTCCGCACATTTTGTATAGCATGAAGTTGAAGAATATCTCAATTTTCTAAGAAATTGTATCTGGAACAATTTTCACCTGACTCCTACCTTGAGCTTACATAAAGCCCAGAGATTGTGTTCAGGGTATGGAAGAATACGTAGAAACAGCATTCCTACAAATAGGTCCAATTTTCAGACATACGTGAACTCACAATACTGGGTCAAAGCTCTGAATCTTTGAAACAGACTGTCATGCTGGCAGTGTCGTAAAATAAAAAAGAAATTGGAGGATATAAAATTGTGATTTTTACTCGACTTTTACGTAGTATATGTATATCATATTAAAAAAAGATTTATGCAAATTTTCAAAGCTTATTCTCGCCTTATAAAAATCTCTCCTTCGAACTTGAGTATGGCTTGAATTTTAAATACTCATGTTTATTTATGCAGAATATACCAACTTGTAAAAAATTAATAATGTGACTACTTATAATAATCATATTCTTTATAATAGTTAACATATTTAACAGTTTACATGATTTTATATGATAAAATTATTATAAAAAAAATATATATATAAAAGCTTTGCCAGTATTATTTTTAAATGACCAAGTTTGCACAAAATATCCAAAAATGAATCCTTTTTGATACTAGCAAATGATCAACTCAATAATTAACAAAAATAAAAAATAATTTAATTCATAAATAAGCTTAAAAAAGAGTCTTCCATCATTGGCCCAAAAATTTATACATAATTTACACGTGTACGTGTTATAATTAACCATACAATAAAATTTCGTAAAATAACAATAACTACGAAACTTTTGAACGGAATGGTATACGGACTCGACATCCTTATATTAATCCTCGAAAATTCTTTTTCCGCGCTCATCCGACATGCACTTATCCGAAAATCCGCGTGGCTCCTTTCCGCCATGGATATACGCTGTCATCTCGACTCTTTCGCCATAAGAAAAATATCTCCTTCTTTATTTATTCTCCATCATTGTCTTCTGCCAGGTTGCGCCGGCGAGCGCGACTTTTATCATGTATCCGGCATAAACGCGAACACGGTTGAACGAACGCTAGTAGCTAGCAATTTTATCTCGAGCGCATCGCCGATTTATGCGCCGTCTCATCTTGGCAGTTGGTCCCAGCTCCTGCCAGGCTCTTATCGTCGCTCTTCTCTCGTCACCTTTATTCCTCATTGAAATATATATGTACACGATACTTTATATGTATATATATCTATTCTGTACGTGTGTTTTGTGAGAACGTATACCGAAAAAAGAAATCCGACCGATCACCAGTCTCGGGGCGTATCGCCCTCTCGAGGAGCAAAAAGAGCGACCTCCCTCGAGAACGATAAACGAGACGCAACTTCGCGCGAAAGCCACGTCGAGAAACCTTTCCAACATTTGTTACGACCTTTTTCTCTCTCTCTCTCTCTCCCTCCTTATTTTCTTTTCTTCGTCCTATGGCGTCTCTGTAACAATGCCTCGCAATACATTACCCTATGTACACCATCAGGGAATTGTATAATTGCACACACGCGCCTCTCAACGATGGCAGAAAACAACTTTCGAAGAGTACCTACAGCCCCACGTGGCTCTCCATCTGTCTCTCTCCGATCGTTTATATTATTATTATTGTTATTATTAGATAATATATACAGAGAATGACAGGGCGTCCGATCACTTCCTACCGTTTCTACTTACTTCATTGTATTTTATTTTATTGTGCTTCCTTCCACTGGAAAATACAAAAAAAATGTGAATTATATTGTTAAGGGTGCGTTTTATATCCTTATAATATGAAAACAGAGATTTTAACGAAATTTTTACAATAGATGGATATTTGATAGAAAATATATCATGAATTATCAATGAATATAAAAATATAAATTTAATTTAAAGATATGTTTTTAAAACGGTTTCTTTTTTATTTTTATATAAATTGAAATGAAAGAAGTATACGAAGTACTTTTTTTAGTTCAGAGTGGACTTAATTCCACTTGTTATTTTTGCAAAGCTTTGATTGTCAGTGACAAGTCAAATTTATTGTTTGTACATGTAGTGGGTACAAAAATGAGTACCCAAAAATGGTATCACTTTAGAGGGTATATTTGCGTGTAAAAAACACATTTTCATTTTTTCCACGAAAAACATCGGAAACCCTTCTTAATATTTTTTCATTAAATAAATATCACATATGAAAGGTGAAATGGAGTGGTTAGGAAAATTACAATTAGTGGCTAAATTTTTTATATGTTTTTTGAAATATGTGAAAATTGTGTCAAATATGAAAATAATTTATTAAACGGCTTCCAGATTATCAGATTTTATTTATACGTACATTTATTTTATTTTAATACTAACAAAATGTACGCATTAATTCTCTGATTCGATCAACTTCTGAAACTATTTTTTTTCTATATAATATTACAAAATTTAACTGTTTATTAATAGAATTATATTTTTTCACCGTGTTCAGCAAAATAATTTTAATATATTGACGTTAATAACGTAAATAATGTTTCAAATCAACAATAAAATTGAATTAAATCTTGTCTCAATCTTCTCAACAACGATGCAATTTTCCTCTATGTGCTACAGCTCTGATTCGGGCACGAATAAACTCCCATCCCTTTCTTTATCTTGGCCAAACAAATTAGAATAAGAATTTTAAATAATATTACCTTATCCGGATGAGACTCGAGGGGGTGAGGGAGCGAGAGAGGGAGAAAGAAAGAACATAGAAAATAAATGGAGAACAGGGTAAACGGGAAAAGGTTTGCGAAGCTTTCGAAAGATTGAATTTTCCGGTAAATCGCGTTTATATCCATATATGGAGGAACGCTAAATTCGTAAATCTCATCTATAATAATAAACACATTCCGCGTAAAAAAAAGGACTAAGAATAAGAAGGGGAAGAGGAGAAAAAAGAAGAAGAAGAAGAAGCGAGAAGAGAAATAAGAGAATATGGAGTCTGGAATGGCGATAAGGATGAAAGGAAGAAGTGGATGGGGGAGGGAGGAAGGGAGGGGGAAAAAAGGGAGGTACGCCGGTACAGGACGAAGGGTGGCTCTCGAATATTCTGTATCTCCGATCGGTGACGTCAAACTTTAAAGTCCGTTCGATAAATTGGGGAAGAAAAAGAGGCAAAGAAGGACGAAGCGCGGTTGCCTCCGATTTGATTTTCATCGAGATCCACGTGGATTAGGAATGAGGAAGAGAAGGAAGGGAGAGCATAAAGAGGGTTGTTTGGGTGGAAAGGCATATCGGAGAAACGTCAGGACAGAAGAGGGACGTTTGAGATATAGATAAGCGGGTATTCGCCGAGGTGTCCGTATATGTGTATTTCGAGCACCACATGTTATTTTTGCCTTGTGTGTTTTCCATACGTTACCGTTCTCCATTTTGCTTATGTGCTGTGCGTCGTTTTTGTTTATATTATATAACTAGATCATTCAAAGAAAGAAAAATTAGCATATTCTAACAATGATTTAAACATTTTTTTATTATTTACGCATTAAAAATAACAATTTTTTAGTAAAAATTATTAAAACTACTGTCCACACAAAATAAACACTACTACGAACATATATATATAAAAAATTCACAAAAATCTCACATTTCAAAATTTGTATTCAGTTCAAATTCATGAATTCTCCATAAGAAGCAATGTCAAATCTCAACAACTTTGGAGTTTGATAACTCTTGAACCACTCAGTAAAACGATAACAAATTTTTTCATATTCTTAAGAAAAAAAATATCAAAAATTAATCAAATTCTCATATTTAAAAAAGTATCGCTCATACACCCCTAAAGAACACCAACATTTTCAAGAAATTCCAACAGAAAATTATTTATACAGCACGACCGCAAATAGAACTGCAACCTTAAACGTGTATATCCGCGAGAAAAGAAAATCACACATTTTTTAACTGATGGTCTAGCATAAACTTGTGTGTGTGTATTTGTGTGTGTTCGAGGTATCATGTGCGCTTGACAAATCTATCCACACGTGTGTTATTCGTCTCTCGCGCGACAGGCTGCTGGCGACGATGCCTCCCCGTGGTGCATGCCTCGCTGGCCGCCGTCACCGCCGCGCATGGGAATTTATTCCGATGAAATTGATCCGTGCGGTCACGGCAAAACAGACAACGCGCCTACGTGTACCATCACCTAGCCGCCATTAAAGAATAATTTTCCCGCCCAAGCACCCTCTGGACCTCTCCGGACCTCCTCCTAACCCCCGGCCATAAAAAAAGGAGGAGAGAGAGAGAGAAAGAGAGAGAGAGAGAGAGAGAGAACTCCATTTTCGAGCTGATTCTTATCTATATGTATATAATATGGATATTTAGCCGACTCTAGAGCAAGGATAAAATAAACATCTAAATTATCCGGGATAAATATGTAGCGCAAAAGTGCGTCGTCGAGGCATCGATCCTCCCTGTCGGTATCAGATTTTTCGGTACAATGGATTTTATTACTGATTTAGGCGAGATAAAATATGTACAGGTTCTCCCTATCGACCCTCAGGATCCCTCGGTGTATATATATACGCTCTTTTATATTGCTCCACAGTTCACTTGAGGATGTATTCCCCGTACACCCCCTATCGTTCGCTCTTATTTATATACCTATATAAAATCGTTAAAGGAAGAAGGCTCTATATCTACATTGGAAGTTTAACGTTTTTTCGTCATGTCGTTCGGAATAGAACGCTCGATAGTTTTTCCAGCATTTCAAAAATAACTTTTATAAGGTAAACGTCCCCATAGTTGGATGTGCCAATAGTGTTGGACAATTTTTGCTATATTTTTATATTTGAATTATTTGCGCAATATTTTTTATTATTTTTTCTACACAGAGAGGTGTATTTTTCATAACGTTCATTTATTGGAACAACTGTTTCAAGACATTTTACTTATTAAAATGTTCCACTATTTGTTTACTAGAAATATTGTTTAAAATTAACAAATAAAATGAGTTTGGGATTGCTGATCAGACAATAGTTTAGATATGAATTTCAAACAGATTTTTTTGATTAAATATTTTTTAAATAAAGGTAAAGTGAGAAAACCCTTAGTTGTCCAAATATAGGGATGTTTATCATAGTTATTGTTTGACAGTTCGACTATGGACAGGTTCAGAAATCTAAATTAAGCATGCAACGTTAAGGAAAAATTGCCAAATTGATTCCTACATAATTCTCTGAAAAATTGCATTAACTTTGACATTGACATATAATATAATGTTTACAAATTTTAAGGATGTCTTGTCAATATAAAAATCGAGATATTAATTGTGCAAAATAACAATTTTTAGCCTAGGTTCTTATTTATTATTATTTTTATTACATAAAAAAATGACTGAAAAACGAATACATGAAATTTTGCTATAAATCATTTATTACATTAATCTCAATGTATACTAAATTTAGACCAGAAATTTTGAACTTTCATTATATCGTCAAACTACCTTAAATCATTAATAATAATACCTTTCGGGTGACGATTTGTAAACGTTAGAATTGCCATCGATAAGATGTATAAAGAAATTACGAACAAAACTCAGGAAGTTTGTAGGCAAACTTCTGAATTCTCAGTCAGAAACGATATTAAAGGGGTCGTGCCAGTATGAAGTGTTATTGAACAAAAATCGTGAATCAAAGTATATTATCGAGTAAATGAGTTTGTGCGATAAGAAAACAACTTTTGCTTAAGTTAGGGACCGTTCAAATAACGGCGCTTTATGTATAAATGCTCAACATCTTTTTTTGATTAAGGTAGTTTGGAAAAAGAAGTTTACAACTTTGATAACATTTTTGACAAGCGTATTATTTATTTTTCAAAGTTTCTAACAAGAATTTTTGATTGTACGGTCAAACGACTAAATGTTGTGTAAAATCATCATTTTCAATGAATTTTTCAGAGGTTGCCCCGGAGTACGTGTATTTAATGTTCAACTTTTAACGTTCATATAGCCCTCGTAAAGGGCACCCTGAAATTGCTTTTTCTTTTTTTAATTAAATATGGCAGACAATGCATATTGTCTTCTGCTCACAAAAAATAGGGGGTTGGATATGACTTAATTCTTCTCTCGCTACTTATACGACCATACCTTAAATTAAAATAATAATTAACGATTATACAGCTAATGATATCAAAGTTTATAATTCATCATAATCGATTCTTATGGAGTCATAAAAAACGTAGATCATTACCGAAGTAAAGTCAATGAAAAATATGCAGTAAATCCAACTTTATTCAATGACAATTTTATTTTATATATTAGACAAATACCTGATGAATATATTTTTAAAAATGTTATCAATATCGATCTTTTTTGATGAAAGTGATCAATACTGTATTTTTGAAAACTATTCTCGATGAGCTAATTTTCTCATTTCCTCAATATTTTATAAATTAATCGTTTGTCGTGTAAATTTGAAAATTGGGAAGACAGAAATAAACCGATGTGTATCGACCAGTTAATTTTCACCCTAATTACAGTTTGAATAATGAAAAAACGATCATTTCGCAATTTGGGAATTAAATATCGATTACATGTGTCAAAATATATATAAACGTAAGCTCCTTGAAAAAAATTGTTCGGAGAATTTTTGATACAAGTGCGAAAAAGTTCATAGAAAATGACACACCCTGAGCAACGAGAAAGAAAGTTACGTAACGAAATTAGAGCTTCGATCAACCGAAAATCTTCCGCACGAGTGTATTCAAACAAAAGGCAAGAAGAGAATTCGAAGCGCGCACGACGCGTTAAAATAATTTATCAATTATTTCGATAACGAGATATTGAACGAAACAATAACGAGCCCTTTGAAAACTTTAAACGAGTCTCTTTCCCGTGCATTTCACGTATGTTTTTTCTTCGTCTTTCATTTTCCTTCGTTATTGTATTATCAGTATCGCGTAAAAAGCGTTCTTTCGGGAGCAAGGCGTGAAGAACTCCCTCCTCCTCCCCGGCTCTTTTTTTTTCGAAAAGTAATATCGATGCAATAACGAGGGAAGTATCGAGTAACATGATGTTCTCGTTTCGTTTTCCACGGAGGATCCACCATTTATGCCGTAACCCAATGGCGTCTATATATTTTCTGGGGAGCCTGATTGCTTTCTGGCGAACCACAAGCGTGTGTCACGTGTACGCGCTAATTGAACTCTTCTCTCTCTCTCTCTCCCTCTCAGTCGCTTTGCGTAACGCTCCGCGTCGGCCGCCGTGTCCCATCCTTCAATATTCAGCTGGGAAATTTAGCAGGGACGCGAATTCGAATTTTCTCTCGGATGTCCGGAGCACACCGCGTTTTACAAGCCGCGACTAAATTTCTCGATGCCTCTCGTGTCCCGCTCGATCGCTTCCGATCTTCGCCGCACGTCCGAACATATTTTTATGTTTTTCTCTTCACCGCCTTATTTTTTGGCACGCTACGCTACGCGGGAAAGGATCGAGCGTGCCGGGAGGGATGAAAATTCGTATACCCGCTCGGAAGAAATGGGCCGCGCGCCGCGAGAGTGCCCAACTCCCTCGCGTCATAAATCATTCCTGAGAAACACGTATGCTCTTCCGCCTCTTTCGCCTCCACATATGTATCCCAACTACTACAAATATCCAGCCATTTTTAGGCTTTCGTACATATCTAAGAGGCTCGAACGAAAAAACCCTCTTCGCGAGACTTCGCCCTTCGTGTATATACACATGTGTGTCACAGTCGTTTTTCTTCTAAACTATATTACTGCTATCGACTTGAAGAGGTTCTTGCACGACTATCGTGTCAATTCAGAAACTAGGGGTAAACATCCCAGTATATAGTTGAACTTTTAAGCGTTTTTCGACACTTTATTTTTATCCTTGAAGTATTCAAATTTAAAAAAATTGCTTCGAATTTACATATACAAATGATTGAGACTGATATTTTAGCATTTTAAAACCTATATTATAGGTCTTCATTCAAATAATTTAATTCCAAAATATTTTCAATGATAATGCCAAAGTACAACATAACATAATTGCCTGATAAGGATGTGGCAATTCGATAGGAAATTAAATTAAATTTTTGATGCGCATAAAATTTAAATAGGTCATCAGAGTTTCTGAGAAGAAAAATAAAGGAGAAAAAAAGTTTAAAAAGTATCAGTTTGTATGGTAATTTTGCTTCGTTTATGGAGTATAAATATTTAATCATATAATTAACTCATCCAGACACTGTCGACTTGAAAAGGTTCTTGCACGACTATCGTGTCAATTCAGAAACTCAGGGTAAACATCCCAGTAGTTGAACTTTTAAACGTTTTTTGACTCTTCACTTTTATTCTTAAAATATTCCAATTTAAAAAAATTGCTTCGAATTTACATACGAATTATTGAGACTGATATTTTAGCATTTCAAAACCCATATTATATGTCTTCATTCAAATAATTTAATTTCAAAGTATTTTAAATAATAATTGTCAAAGTCCAAAAATGTAACAATTTGATGGGAAATTAAATTAAATTTTTGATACGCATAAAATTTAAATAGATCACCAGACTTTTGAGAATAAAAATAGAGGAGAAATAAAATTCTGTAAAGTATCAGTTTGCATGGTGATTTAGCTTTGTTTATGGAATATGAATATTTAATCACATAATTAACTCATACAGGCACTGTAAAAAGTTATGTGAGTTTTTGATATAATGTTTATGAAAGGAAATAATTGATGCTATCATCATAAGAATACAGGGTCACCGAAGATATAGGTAATAATTATCGAGTCGATCGATAGTTCACAATGGTTAACCTCTTTTGTATTCGTTCAAAGCAGTGTCGAATTTTCCATTGTAAATTAATTGAAGACATTACTCTTCTGAAAAGAGCCTGAATGGGGGTGTGAATCTCAAAAGAAAGAAAAAATTAATAAAATAAACCTTTTTCATATACTCTGAAGGTTTGCACTGTCATGTTTAAAATATCAACTAAGTATCCTGTAAACAACAAAAAACTCATACCTCTGTAATTATTTAAATTGCGGAAAAATCTTGTTTAGGATATTTTCTTTAAAAAATATGAAAAAAGATCCTTCAATATCGTATACAAAGAGATGTATCAAGTTTTAACTTCCACATCGTAAAAGTTGACACATTTAACGTTAAAAATAGCAACTCTCAACTCACCCTTAAACGAGAAAGAACAAACAAATATTTAAAAAAAAATGATTTTCGACATTTCACTTGTGTTGAATTCGTGTAAATTTCCAACAAATTCTTGAATAAATGACATTCTGACGAAACTACCTTAAACGTGTGATATACACGTCAATAGTAAAGCAACAAAATGTGTACAAATAATGAGGGTTAACTGTGGGAGTACCTATATACAGTTTCGCCCCCGCGCATTCAAACTCGACATTCCATTTCGCATTTGAGACTCTGGCGGCGTGCCCGGCTCTTTATCCGCTGTGTGGCTATATGTACAAGCACATACCTCACGATTCTCTCGAGCTTTCCCGAATCAACTTTGACTCTGAACGAGCCACTCCAAGTTTCGCTTCTCCGCAGAGAACTCGATCTCGAGCTTTTCCTTCTGTTTCTCTCTCTCTCTCTCTCTCTCTCCCTTTTCTCCTTGAGTCGCTCGTATCAGAGAACGAGCTCGAAGGATTTCCTCGGGGACTTAAAAATCTGCAACTCGAAACGAATGACAGTGACGTTTCTCGTTCCACCGAGAGCTGCCAGACCGGACGAAGAATATGCCATTGTTGTTATATCGTCGTCGTCGTCCTCGCCGTCGTGTTGTTCTTTAAATTAGGAAATTCGGAGTTGAAGGGCTCGGAATAGTGAATAAAAGTTGACTGTTCTCTCCGGCGCGCTCGATGCGGGAGCAACAGTTGGATGTCTTCTCGCTGACGAGGAGAGCGCCGGATGGAACGGGGACGGCCTGAGATAAGATAAAGAGAAGAGGGTCGAAGGTGGTGGAGACGTAACCGGTGGTGAGCTTCTCAACGCGCTTGAGACCTTCTCGTTTAATTTCCTAAGCACACATCCAAACCTTTAATCCGAGAGTCGTGCACGATGCTTTTCTTCTCTCCCTTATTCTCCCCACCTATATTTTTCTTTTCCTTTTTCCATCCTTTCTTTCTTTCTCGCCAAGCATGAACGATAACGGCATCGTGTAATTATCTCTCGGACCACCTCTAGCTCGAGATAACCGGTCAACTCTTCCATTCCTCCCATTGTCCTCTCTTCCTATTGATTCACCTATTTTCATACACATCACATTCACACGTGACTACAAAGAGAGATCCTTCTTCCTCTCCTTCGGAAATATTCTCTCTCTCTATCTTTCTGTACACACGAGCTTAATTCAATAGTGTTATTATCAATTATTCCTATCTATTATTATATCTTATTCTTATATATTATATTATATAGTATATTATATTATTATATATTATTATATCTGTAGGGGTGATTTTTAAAGGTGACATTTTTTGAATTTTTTTTTCGATTTAAAAACCTTATTCGATCAGAAATTTCCTGCAGATAACGAAAATGCTACTTATTCGGGGCGAAATTCAAGGATTGATATTGAAAAATGAAAAAAACTGACTTTTCAATCAGTTTTTTTAATTTTTCAATATGAATTTTTGAATTTCGCCCCGAATAAGTAGCATTTTCGTTATCTGCGGAAAATTTCCGATCGAATAGGCTCTTAAAATCGAAAAAATAAAATTTCATGAAATTTGGTGAGTCACACTGGATCTCCTGGACCCATGAAAGTTTCAATTTGCAATATCTTTCATTTTTCTTGATCAAATCGACTTTATTAAGGGTGATTTTTAAAGATTTTTGCAAAACAAAGCGAATGGCGCAAGAATCACGTTAATTCATCAATATTTCAAAAAGTTATGACGCCTTGAAGATTTTTGAAAAAATAGAAAGGGGTATACCTTAAAAAATTCGCAAAATTTTTCAAATTTTTTTTTATCGATTTTAAGACCTTATTTGATCGGAAATTTTCTGTAGATAACGAAAATGCTACTTATTCGGGGCGTAATCCAAGAATTGATATTG